>ML284396.1:23430-148287 GCA_005239495.1 Nicotiana undulata
GGGGGGGGGGGGGGGGGAGACAAGTATTGCTGAATATAGGGTAGTTTGGGAGCTTGATGGTGATGCTACATTTACATTCATAATTGACACTTACCCTTTAAGTCATAAATTTAGTTAATTTTAGATGAAATTTTATAAATGGATGTTCGTGGAATTGAGAGTAACATCCTAATAGAGCTAAAGATACTAGATAGCATCTTGGAGCCTATAAATATTTGGAAAGCATTCTGCTATAGTGTCACAGAGGGTTGGTTAGACTTTAGCTTACTTTTCAGTTTTCAAGTATATTTATCATTCTGCTGCGGAAAATCAACCTCCTTTCCCTTGGAACCTAAATTGTCTGTTTGTCATTCTGCCTCCATGTTCGTGGCATTGAAAATCTTCATCGCCTTGGGTGCTGGGCCGATAACTATATACAGGATTGTAGTGATGGAAGTTGGCTCATGCACAAAATTATTTGTACCAAGAAATGGGCTCCTTGAACCATGTTAGAGCGCTGCCAATCGATATTTGATTTATGCATCAGATAATAAAGACTAGCTTTCAGCAGGCTTGCCCCGGACACCACGGTTAACAATAACAACAACAAACCCAGTTTGATCCCAACAGGTGGAGTCTGGGGAGGGTCGTCTGTACGCAGACCTTACCCCTACCTAAATGCAGGTAGAGAGGCTGTTTCCAATAGTTACTATAAATAATTAACAAAAAAAAAAGACTAGCTTTCGGGTTTTGTTTTTCAGTTTAACCCCAACTCGGGGACACTATTAGGTAATTCCAATAGGAGATGATATATTATTTTCTCATTTCTGCAAAGATACTTATTTTCTATTTCAGTTAAAATCCCAGCTCATAAGCAGTTTTAATAAGGTGATTCCAATAGGAGATGATATGTTGGATATTTTCTCATTTCTGCACAGATTTTAGTTTCTATTAAGTGAGGACATTCTTCTTAACTTGTTAACATTTTTTTAATTTCAATTTAATAATCTGATATACACACTCGGTTTCGTTGCAGGATGTCTGTGTACCCTTGTCACACCTTGCTGAATTAATATCAAGATCAAAACAGGAATTGGATGCTTCTCCTTTAACATGGTATGCCTTGTTTGTATAAATTATTGGACTCGACGTGTTGGACATTACGGACATTAAGTTACGAGTTTCTACCATCTATATTGCTCATTTTTTTTTTTAACAGCACTGTTATTGCTCATGCCGGTGATGGAAATTTCCATACGATAGTTCTATTTGATCCTACCAAAAAGGAACAACGACGAGAAGCTGAGAGGCTAAACCACTTCATGGTCCATACCGCTTTATCAATGGAAGGTACAAGTTGCATTTTAGGCTTAGTGATCCTCTCCTTTCCTCTGCAATATCCATCCAACACCTCATCAAAGAAGAAGGAAATATGTAAAGGAAACAACAAGCCTAGTTTCATTAGGGATCTTTGGGTTCACATACTAGTTATCCGGGGATTATAAGGTTGGGATTGGTTATACGGTGATTAATAATGAAGGGAATATTATGTGATGATTAATAATAAAGAGAATCTAATACATAATTAGTTATTTCAGAGGGGCATTTTTGTCTTTAATAGTTTATTCCCATGCATGTATTCTTATTCCACACTCTATCCTGCATTAAATAATACATAAATCCCACATAACTTAATGCGGGTATTATTTAATACCACCAACAACCGATTCATTAGTTATGGAACGATTATTTTATTTTATGCAGCCAATTAAATACTGTTTTATGCGGGATTTTATGCTAAGATTAATTATCAAATACTATCAAACAAACAACCTCTTGTCTTTGAAGTTACAATCCTTGTGAAAGCAAGATCATAAGGATAAAGTTACCTTGGGTTGGGCCATGGTTAATGCTCTGATCAGTACATCACTACCAGGATTTGGAAAGATATGGCTAATACAGAAGCTGCAGAGTCTGACCCTTGATCTTTATTCTTACTTGGTCTGATTGTCCAATAAGCTGAATCACCAAGAAAAGTATTTTGACTGATATTGTTCCAATGGGGCAAGAAAGCTTAGCTACCTCTCTTTTTTCCACCCTCTTTTCAATATTAAAATCTTCTGCCTGCATTCAGTCAACTGAATTTGATTCCTGGATTTGTCGTAACCTCTGATATGGTTTCCTGAATTTGTCTCAAAACCTATCAACAGAATTATCTTTTGCATGTAATTTGTATGCGGACTTTGAACATGCATTGTGTTTATAGTAACTTTTGCAGCTCTGGCGATTCACCTGAATCTCTTTCCACGTTTTTTAAAAGTAACATTTTATCAAAGGCACGTGGATGGTGTCTTACCATTTTCATTCTTTTGCCGAACAGGCACCTGTACTGGAGAACATGGTGTCGGTACTGGGAAAATGAAGGTATGATGTTCAAACACTTGTCCTTTTGGCTTTTTGATGTCTTACAAATAGGATGACCAATTGTTCACATAAACATCATTACTTTACTATAAGCCGAAATGTAACAAAATACTGTAGCACTTGCCTAGTGATGAATATGGGTTAACCTTACACTGTCCACAAGGTACACCAGAGAAACAGTGTGCATTAGTTTTATTACAGAAGCAATTTCTGTTGACATTTGATGACCGTGCCTTTGTAAACCTCAGCACCTCAAAAAGGGGAAAAAGGGAGAAAGCTTATATGAGCCCATAATTTTATGCAATGGAGACCGTTTTTGCAAACTAGAAGAATTGATATTTTTCCAGCATTCACTAGTTGAACAAAAGGTTTAGCTATTGGACATTTTAAGTTTTGTGCAACTTCATCTTGACTAAAGAATTAGGATGCACCACCAAAGGATGTGGTGCAGTGGTCATCCACTGCTCCTCCCTTAACCGGAGGTCTCGAGTTCGAGCCCCGGGTATGGAAAAATCCTTGGTAGGGAGCGCTTCCCCCCGAATGGGGCCCTACGCGGCGCGAATCCGCATAAAGTCGGGCTCCAATGCGGGTACCGGACACCGGGTTGGAACCAAAAAAAAAAAAAAGAATTAGGATGCTTTCAATTTCTACATCTTGTTTCTGTTAACCCTAACTAATTTCCAGTGTCCTAATTTTGTAAACCGTGTGATTAACTGGATTTTACCGACTTGTATTGCATATGTTCAGTATCTTGAAAAGGAGCTTGGGATGGAGAACTTGAGGACGATGAAAAAGATAAAGGGTGCTTTAGATCCAAACAATATCATGAATCCCGGGAAGCTTATTCCCCCT
Source organism: Nicotiana undulata (assembly GCA_005239495.1). Taxonomy (NCBI): domain Eukaryota; kingdom Viridiplantae; phylum Streptophyta; class Magnoliopsida; order Solanales; family Solanaceae; genus Nicotiana; species Nicotiana undulata. The sequence goes on from ML284396.1 coordinate 26,686, forward strand.
CATGTTTGCTTCTAAGATAGCAGTGTGAAATGATCTACTTATATATTTTTCTTCTTTTCCCCGAATATGTGTTGTAACAATGTATTCTATTGTCAGCTCGAGTCTCCTCTGTACTAGCATTGGCGTTGCTACTGCAGGATGCTAACCATATATGCAGTCGATGTAAATGCTATCCTAAGCAAATTTAACCTTAGCTGTTAAAAATTAAATTGAAGATACGTATCATTCAATCATGGTTAAGTGATAAATGTTTGTAGGGAAGATGCATATCTTGCCTTCATCGCCTTGTTGTAGAACTACATGGAGCTAACTAGTAGAGAAGTATCACTTGACTCCTTACAGCGGCATCATTGTTGTGGTAACAAGAAATTTGACTTGACGAACCCGTAGAAAGATAGCACAATATATATTTTATGACTGGAGCTTTTGTAGTGTTAGCAGGAAGACAAGTCGGGACGAGCAAAGGAGCTTGTTTTGAGTTGTTTAGTAGGAATTAGACCATTAGGATCCGCAAGCCGTAATAATTAAAGCTTATACTAGAATTTCATTACCTGTAAAATTAGGACATAGATACAACAATATATATACCTCATGCTACCAATAGAGCGACTTGCTAAAATGAGGTGATCAAGAAAGTATAAAAGCCAGTTGTGTGAAGCTTTCCGGTTGGAAAAACCTGCTCGACGTTTCTCGTGCATTGTTTAGACATCAAATAAATGCTTGTCCACCATACTTCTTCCATCGACAAGACTTCTTCGTTGGAAATTGTAATTCTTGGCTGAAATTCATCAAATCTTCCATCGACAAGACGAATTGCTATGACTAATAAGGACTTTAGAAACACCATTCATACTATTACCACGTACACAGAGATGAGAAATAGAAAAAAGGTATTCCTCACATTAGAAAAGATTTATGTTCTTTCGCTCCTTACTGGCAGAGCCGGATACTGGATACTGGAAAAGAAAAAAAATTACCTTAAGCAATTCTTCTTCTTATTCTTATTTCTTTCTTAGTTATTGGAAAAACGTATGGAGAGAGTTTCTGATGTTTTCATATGGTAAATATTTAAAAGCTATCTTGAATTGTTTTGTAACATAAGTATAAATTCCTAGTTACCATCAATGGTTATGATAGAATAGACAGGATTCATCCACCTATTACTAGAGGCCCGGGGCGAGCCATCCAAATTCTTTTTTTTTTCTTTTTTCAAAGAGTGTTTCCTTTTAATGGGCCTTACACGGCGCTGGTAGGGAGCAATTTCTTATTTAATGAGCCTTACACTATACTTTAATTGGATTTATCATTTAATGGGCCTTAGGCGTTTTTGTCTACAATACTATAATAGAAATATATTTATCATCTTTATATAGTTCCTTATTAGTTACTCTGTATATCTATATTTACAAGTTAAATACAAAATCATAAAAAAGAAAAAAGTTCAAGATCTCTTAATTTTAGTGTGTCAGTTACACGACACCCACTCCCATTTCTAATAACCCTCCCCTATATTTATGATTCTGTTTCTTTTTTTTTTCCTCTCTTTCTTTATAATCACCCAAAATCTCTCTTTTATTTTTATACCCCCTTCCTCCAAATTTAGACTCTTTTTCATTTCCAAATATTTTCAAACACAATTTCTCTCTTTCTTACTAATCACTCAAAATTTCTATTTCTTATTAATACAATGCAGATGAAATTCGAAAATATTGCTCTAGAATCAAGTTATTGGTAAGTTTTGAATCTTGTTTTCTTTCTTTCTAAAATCTTTATTTTGTGTGGCTTGTATATGATACATCAATACCCAAAATAATACTCGATACAATATCAATACAATTATAATACAATTATATTAGATTTTTAGTGTAGAGTTGTGATTGAAACTTGAAAAAGATGAAGAGCGTAATTGTATCACAATTTTCAGAAATGCATCACAATTGTATTATTATTATATATGTATCATAATTCTTGCGGGAATTGTATTACAAATGTCACTTAAATTGAAAAAACTCCCAATATCCCTTCGGGAAAAAGGATGTGTGACAGCTCTGGCGACTCTGCTGGGGATCGAACCCAGAATCTCTGGTTCAGAATTCGAGCTTAGAATAGCTGTTATAGTTGGCTTTTGTTTATTTTTATTTTTTTACGTGTTTGAGTCTAATGTGCTAAATGCTGTTATATTGCTTGGACTGTATATAAAATGTCATGAAACCCTTCTTCTCTCTGAGTCTTCTAAATCTTCTAGAAAGTGCACGGGCGTGACTTCTTTTCTGTTAGTGTCATATCCCTAATTTAAAACGAGGATCGGCCTCCCCCGGCTCGAGTTATCCGCTCGGGTAAGTCAGGTCTAGAACAATACACCCAGGTTTTAAACCTAGAACAACAAAGCCTCATGCCGGATCCCTAGTAGGAACGCTTGTTTGCATCACGTGCATTTTACTTAGGGGACTCGACACAGGGGTTGGGTACGTCTAGAACAGGTGTACCAAATGTAAAAGACCATTCTGATGCATCTTACGTGCTACTTGCGTATTTGTTTCTTTCGGTTTGCGTGTAGATTGGCTTCTAGAATAGGGAAAGAAAATCAAAAAAATAGAGAGAAAAAAACAAGAGTGAGAGTTAGGTATTTGAAAAATTTCGAGACTTTGCCGAAATTTAAAAAAAAAAGAGCAAGAAAATAAGGCAATGATTTCAAAAGTCATGTTTACTTTGTTATGTCAAAACGGGCAGAACTACGCGAGTCTGATTCTCACCGGATGTGAGATACGTAGGCAAATATCATCGGCTCCGGCCCAGTTTTCAAAAAATCCAAAAATATTTTCCATTACTTCCTTCTTTAGAAAGCTTTTCTTTGACCCCAGTTTTCAAAAAATCCAAAAATATTTTCCATTACTTCCTTCTTTAGAAAGTTTTTCTTTGACCCTAATTTTCAAAAAATTCGAAAATATTTTCCATTACTTCCTTCTTTAGAAAGTTTTTCTTTCACCCCAGTTTTTAAAAAAATTCAAAAATATTTTCTATTACTTCCTTCTTTAGAAAGTTTTTCTTTGACCCCAGTTTTCAAAAAATCCAAAAATATTTTCCATTACTTCCTTCTTTAGAAAGTTTTTCTTTGATCCCAATTTTCGAAAATCCAAAAATATTTTCTTTAACTTCCTTCTTTAGAAAGTCTTTGTTTTAGACCACAAATTTCGAGAAAAAAAAAAGCGAAATCCAAAATATATATTTTCTTTCTTCTTTATAAGTCTTTCTTTCGGAAATTCAAAGAAAAAAAAATTCAAAAGAAAAAGAAAAAAAAATAAAAGAGTTAGATATGTTATTTACATTATTCTCAATCTTCCCGAACTACGCACGATCTGATTCATATTCCCACATGATACGTAGGTAACCCACATCAGGTTCTATCGAATGTTAAAAAAAAACAGAAAAAAGAAAAAAAAAGACCAAAGAAAGAAAAAAAAAGAGAAAAAAAGAAAGAAAAAAAAGAGTGTTTATTCTAACATGCTTATTGTATTGAAATAAAAGCTAGTTAAGGGTGGTTGGTTTATTGCTTTGCAATGACGATCACACGATCAATCGGGGATCCCTCAATTGAATAAGCACCGCTATTTTGATCCAACCAAGATTATGAATAGGCAAGTAGACAAATTGATGATGAAAAATCAAAAGGGGAGACAAATGTTGGTTGACTTTACCAGACTTGAGCAATAGGGCATGCACTGCTCGGGATGGTTTGATGATGGGGAGACATGAAAATTCTTTCAAGTCCTTAGGGAAATTAGTTGCTATGAAATCTCCCGTGCCATCAGTCCTAAAATCCAATAGTCAATATTGGGAGCGGTTTGATGAAAAAGTCAAATTTGAGTGTTGAATCAAAAGCAACAAAAATGATTGAATGTCGTAGTAGTGCTGATGTGCAACTTTGTGGCTAAGATGTCGCTTAGCAACTGGAAAATCACTCTTCTTTTAGCCATGGTATCTTATTTTGTCGTCTTTTTTTCTTCTTGTTGTGCTATCCGACCCTTCTATCCTTTATTAAAAATAAAATAAAAACAGTTAGTCATTTTGTGCATAGTTCTTTTCACGCTAGTTCTAGTGACATGACATGCATGCGAAATTTTCGACCAGATCTTACAAAACTGGTTTAGTCTTGAATTTGATAAGTGGGAAAGAGACATTTTGAAGATGAATAGCGACATGAAACATTTGAAAAATAAACATGAGCCAAATTTACATGGAACCAAAGCAGTTATGCTCATGGAAGTTAAGGATCTCTACCTTTTGAATCATTGAGAAGATCCGGCTTAAGGATGATCGGAGGGGTTGAATTCTATTTAGCACTAATAGATAGAAAGTATTTTTCAAAAGAAGGCGTGTCCCAGTCAACTTGAAACAAATCAGTGTATAAGCAAAATGCATCTTCTACATCAAGAGAAAATCCAACAAAAGTCACCAAAATTGGCAAGGGTCATTCACTACGAGGAATGTATTGCTCATACAACTTTACACTGGAAAAAAAAACTAAGAAAGCAACATGTCCATCAATGTCGTGATTGTGAAGGGCTAACATGATTGGTGTTCTTGAGGTTGGGAGGCCCTTTTTCTGCTACCCAAATACTTTATACCCTTTGTTACCCCTTTTGAGCCTATGTTATTTGCTTTGACCACCCTCTTTTGGAATCAAGTTTAGAGTTAAGAGTCCAAAAAAAAAACAAAAAAAAAAAATGAAAACAAAGAAAAGAAAAGAAAGGTTCATGTCCCAAGAGTACAAAGTGGGGCAATTCTTAGAAAGTTCAGGTAAAAGGAAGAAGAAGGAAAAGAATAGTTAAAGGTCCATGCCCCCAGAAAATAGAGGCTGGGACAACTTGTTTTGAAAAAAAAAAAATAATGAAAAAAAAAAGAAAAAAGAGGAAAAGAAGAAAGACAAAGAAAGAGAAATAAAGATGAAAAACAAATAGTTAGGTAAGATGTTTGAACTACGTTTGACCTGATTCCTTTAAAAAAGGATACGTAGACAGCCTTACACGGTTCGGTCCAGCCAAATAAGAATTCAAAAATAAAAATTCAAAACATCCCCACTATCTGAAACTGGGGCAAAGATTTTATTTCACTTTTGAAAGAGCCGATTCCAAGAGTTGTAAGTCTACAACCCTCATTTTGAGTCTACTTTGTACCTTCATGTCGTCCTTTCTTTCCAACCCTATCCAAAAACCTTCTAATTAAAGACCTCCCGATATGCCTTCAAGAATGCCAAGAGAAGCATGCACGAGCAACGGTTGTCACACGACATAGAACACTATCAGTTGCTCATACAAGAAATCAAAAGAAAAAAAGTAAAAGAAAAATGAGAGAGTCTAGTGAAAACCCTCACGGGCACTGTATGGCGATGGTAAGCAGAGAAATAAATGAGAGAAGCTTGTTGGTGAAAACCTCTCGAGGCACCGCTAGTCGAAAGTGAGTCGTGAAGCTGATGCAAAGGATTGGCCCGAACAAGCCCGACTTCAAAGGTCATAAGAATGGTAAAAGGGAAGATTTGATCAGTTTGATATATTTGGCTGTTAAGTCCAAAATGGATGTCATGATCATTAAGGCTAGCTACCGCAAAAAAAAAAAAACTCTTCCTTCTGTCCTTCCCGACAGAGGCATTTCTCGTTAATACTTGTTTCTTTGCATCATTGTGTCCTTCATTCTGAGTCAGTCCTTGTCAAAAGAAACAAGAAAAGATTTCAAAATTTTCTACCAGCTTTCCAATTGCACAAAGCGGAATCTGGCTAGCACATCAAAGCGGCATAAACCAGGAAAGAACAGTATGTGCACTGAGTTGGTAACAACCAACGTGCTTTGGGATTCATGTGAAATGCAAAGGTTCGGTATATGTCAATTCATGAGCAAAGTGCAATAGATAGAAGATATTGGAAGTTTGAATTTTTCAGGTGTAATGCCCCGATTCTGCTTACGCAAAGGCTATTGAGAAGATCACACATCACCCCTAGGAGACGTATTTCCTATTCTGGGTCTTTCAGGTTATATCTTTGTTTAGGAGACAAACTTCCTAAATTGAGATTTTACCCCTAGGAGACGCACTTCCTAGTTTTGGTTCATTTAAGTTTATTCCTAGGAGAAGCACTTCATAGTTTGAGTCATTTAAGTTTCACCCCTAGGAGACGCACTTCCTAATCTGGGTCTTTCAAGTTATATTTTTATTTTAGGAGATGCACTTCCTAAATTAAAATTTCATTCCTAGGAGATGCACTTCCTAGTTTGAGTCATTGAAGTTTACCTCTATGAGACACACTTCCTAGTCTGGGTCTTTCGGGTTATATTTTTATTTTAGGAGACGCACTTCCTAGTTTTGGGTTATTTAAGTTCATTCCTAGGAGACACACTTCCTAGTTTGAGTCATTGAAGTTCACCCCTAGGAGATGCACTTCCTAGTCTAGGTCTTTCAGGTTATTCTTTTAGGAGACACACTTCCTAAATTGAGATTTTACCCCTAGGAGACGCACTTCCTAGTTTTGGGTCATTTAAGTTCATTCCTAGGAGACACACTTCCTAGTTTGAGCCATTGAAGTTTCATCCCTAGGAGACGCACTTCCTAGTCTAGGTCTTTCAGGTTACAATTTTGTTTTAGGAGATGCACTTCCTAAATTGAGATTTTATCCCTAGGAGACGCACTTCCTAGTTCGGGTCATTTAAGTTCAATCCTAGGAGACGCACTTCCTAGTTTGAGTCATTGAAGTTATACCCCCAGGAAACGCACTTCCTAGTCTGGGTCTTTCAGGACACACTTTTTAGGAGACGCATTTCCTAAATTGAGATTTCATCCCTAGGAGACGCACTTCCTAGTCTGGGTCTTTCAAGTTATATTTTTATTTTAGGAGACACACTTCCTAAATTGAAATTTCATTCCTAGGAGACGCACTTCCAGTTTGATTCATTGAAGTTTACCCCTAGGAAACGCACTTCCTAGTCTGGGTCTTTCAGGTTATATTTTTGTTTTAGGAGACACACTTCCTAGTTTTGGTCATTTAAATTCACCCCTAGGAGACGCACGTCCTAGTTGGAGTCATTGAAGTTCCACCCGTAGGAGACGCACTTCCTAGTCTGGGTCTTTCAGGTTATACTTTTAGGAGACACACTTCCTAAATTGAAATTTCACCCTTAGGAGAAGCACTTCCTAGTTTGGTTCATTCAAGTTTCATCCCTAGGAGACACACTTCCTAGTCTGGGTATTTCAGGTTATACTTTTAGGAGACACACTTCCTAAATTGAAATTTCACCCCTAGGAGACGCACTTCGTAGTTTGGTTTATTCAAGTTTCATCCTTAGGATACGCACTTCCTAGTGTGGGTCATTTGAGTCCATCCCTAGGAGACACATTTCTTAGTGTGGGTCATTCATGTTTTATTTTTAGAAGACACATTTGCTAGTCAAATTTTCTTGATTTTACTCACAGGAGACGCACATCCTAGTCGAGTCTTTAGTTTACTCTCATCATTGCATCAATAACATAAGTGGTTTACAGTATTGCTCACAACTCACAAATCTTCCGAGTGCAAACTGGGGCAGAAAATTTTGCTTGTTTTGTTGTTTTGACTACATGCGCCCACCTGGAGAACAAGGGAATTTGTTTTGGAATTATTTTAAGTTTCAAGTCAGTAGCAGACGCCAATCTGGAGAACGAGGGAAGTCATTTCAGAATTCAATTCTAGTTAGAATTAGCAGAAGCTCGCGGCAAGAATGCGAGTCGACAATACGAGATTACCAACAAAAGTAGTCTCAATCCAGAATAAAAGAAAAGAAAAAAAGAAGTATCCAAAATGCATAAGCGGAGACAAGATGTGGATTTCTCAAGACATGACTAAGTCACGAGCTTTGCATATCCCGTCGTGATCCGAAAAGATGAAGAGGAATGAACTAGCACCCACAGCTAGCAAACACCAAGTTTCAAATCAAAAGTCTGCATGAAGCACCATTCAAGACTCAAGATCAATCTCAAGAATACTTATAAATAGGAATTTTGTAAGTCATAGTTGATAGTCTTGTGTAGTTCTTTTACATTTTGATTTTGATGTAATAACGGGACCGCAGAACAGAGCCTCGACAGAACGTTGCTCGACTCTCGAACTCATCACTCCATCATTCTTTTTGAACTACACGCGACCTGATTCCCTTATAACTCGGGATATGTAGGTTGTCCAAAATCAGGACTCGGTTGCACCTTTTTCTTTTATTTTCTTCCTCTTTTGAATAACGATATAGTAAAAAATTAGTCGTACGACTCACTTTATCTTTGCCCGAAAACTCTTCGTATTTTCGAGCAAAGAGGGGCAGCTGTGAGTATCTAATTTTTGACCATACTTGGGATTTTTCAACACTTTTTAGTATGTAAATAATTTTAAGTTTAATCTACATTCTTTAAGCTTATTTCATTTTTAGTAGGTTTTATTTAAGAAATTAAAAATCACAAAAAATTATATGTTCTTGATTATAAATATTTAGCTAGTATTTTTATTTTACACTCTTAAAAGAAAAAAAATATTAATTAAAGCAAGAGCCAATAAGTCATTTTCACATGGCAAGATTGTTCCTTATCCTCATGCTCACCCTCAAAACTCACATGCACAACCACACATTTTTTCCTCGCCACCAAATAATCCCTGTACCTACTCCTATATATTCACACACTCAAAAGTATAGAGAAGGATCGGCAGCCACCCTCAAGATTTAGCTCTTTCATTACCTAAATGTCTCTCTCTCTCTCTGACATTTTTGGTTTCCATTTGCAGAGACATAAAGGAGAGAATTTCTCTTTCCTTTTTTATTTATAGCAAAAAAAAACTTAAAATTTTTAATAAATCAAATAGCATTCCCAAAAGGGAGATAACAGTTTTGTTTCCGAAAGAGTTTTCTCTCTGTTTCTGTCTAAAGAAGTCATGGCACGGCGATAGCAGAAGCTCTTCATTGGAGAAGCCCCCCGCGTCGACTTCGCCGAAGATGTTGATGACGATGGAAATTTTTAGATTTGGCTGGGCGAGCTAACGCCGGCGACTTTCGAACTCCATTAAAACCAGCTGCCACCAAGCTCTTAAACTTTCCTCCTCCAAAACCCAACCCAAAACCACCCGTAAAGTACCAATATTTTCTGTCGGAGTTTGAAGTAGTCAGAGATCTGACTTGCGAGTACGCACTTGAGGTTGCCGTTTGCGGTTTATGGACGACGAGTTCATGTTCAAAACACTGCTTTCTTCTTGTAAACCAGTTGGAAAATCTTTATATATATTGAAAGGTTTCAACGTTTTCAGGTCAGTACATTTCTTTGTTTTGTAAATACAGAAATTAATGTTTGGTAATTTTCAGTTTATGTCTTTGCTGCATTTCTTTTGATTCACTTTTTTTATTTTGTCTATTTTGTATCTTTTGATTAAGTTCTATTAGGTGTTTTATAACTTTCTTTGGTGTTCATTTATTTATTCAGTGCTATTCTTGTATAATATGTTTTGCTTATCTCATGACAATTTCCCTGCAGCTTTGTCATGTTTATCGGTATAAGTGTCGTTTTAAAGAGGTAGTATAATTATGGAGAAGTACAAGGTCTTGCGATAATCTCAAACTTAGAAAAATAATTAATGAGAATCGTAGTTTGTTTTAGGCGCGTTTAATAAATCGTCGTGACTATAGGTACGATTCTCGTGGCATGGTCACAATACGTAAATCCCATTCGAGTACACGCTGGCGTGGCTCGACCACAACTTCAAAAAATAATAAAAATAAACATGTTGTAGATCGTGGGTACGGTTCCCGTGACGCAATTCACAATGTGAGCAAACAAACGAGGGTGCGATATCGCGACTTGTTCAAACAATTTCCATAAATCACGCACCTCTTACAATTAAATATCAAGTTAGAAAATCAACTTATGAACTTTGTAGTTTGCTTTAGGAGCAGTTAATAATAAAGTATCATGACTATGGGTACGGTTCCCGTGGCATAGTCATAGATACGTAACTCTAAAAGTCGAGTGCACGATGGCGTGACACGACCCCCAACTTCAAATAATTAAATAAACATGTTGTAAATCACGAGTGCGTTTCACGCGACATGATTCGCGATGTGTACAAAGATAACAAGTGCGCGACACCGCGCCTTGTTTATATAACTTCATAGTTGTTTAAAATAATTCAAAGGGGATAGAAGTTAAAATGCAATAGGTTTAAAACATGTATTAATCAGATAATTAAGCCAATCGATAATAGTTAAGCGACCGTGCTAAAACCACGGAACTCGGAGATGCCTAATACCTTCTCCCGGGTTAACAAAATTCCTTACCCGAATTTTTGTGTTTCGCGGACTGTAAAATAGAGTCAAACTTTCTCGATTCGGGATTTTAAACCGGTGACTTGGGACACAATAAATTATTTCAAGTGGCGACTTTGAATAAAATAAATAATCCTATTTCGATAATGTCACTTAAATTGGAAAAACTCTCTACCCACTCAAGGAAAAAGGAGGCGTGACATATGATAAATTGTATATTCATTGTATATTGTTACGATCAGTTGTGATGTGATGACCCAAAAGTCATCTCTCATTTTATAAGTCAAAAATGTGTTTCGAGGCCTTGAAAACCTCCTTTTGTCTCACCTCGTTTTGCGTGCGTAGTCCGGGCATATATCCGGAAAGCTTTTATATGGAATTTTTTTTTGAGGAAAATGCTAAGTTTGCTTCTAAAATAGTAAGATATGTGAAGTATATTAATATTTAAATGAGTTGAGTGCTAGAATTAATTATATGTGTAGTTAGTTAAATGGGAGATTGTAGTGTAGACTAGAAATTTATTAATACTATTAACTAAGTAGCACGTGGTCAAAAGCCATGAGGGATGTGAACAAGTGGTAGTAAGTGTCATATATCTATACATGCAAAGATATGTGGTGTCTCCATGTAATGAAAGGTTGGCCAAGGGATGACACATGTAAAGAGGAACTTTAATGGGCTTCCACATGGCATTATTTTGGCCAAGGGTGGAACTAAGTGTCATAGCACTTAGAGTGCATGGCTAACATGTGTAAAGCTACTTAGAGTGCATGGCTAACAAGTGTAAAGTTACTTAGAGTGCATGGATAACAAGTGTAAAGTTACTTAGAGTGCATGGTTAACAAGTGTAACTCATGGTTAACAAGTGTAAAGTTACTTAGAGTGAATGGCAACAAGTGTAAAGTTACTTAGAGTGCATGGTTAACAAGTGTAAAGTTACTTAAAGTGCATGGTTGATATGTGTAAAGTTACTTAAAGTGCATGGCTAACATGTGTAAAGTTTAGTGATGAGTCATTGGGTAAGCTTAAAGCTCCCAAAACGTGGCAGCAATTCAAGCTCAATATGGTGACTCTTAAGTGCATGAAATAGGTGGGAAAAGCTAGTAAACTTAGTGGCTTAGTAATCCCAATAGGTGGGGGCCACAAACTATGATTTGAAAAGACCTTCATCTTACATTTTGCAAGAAAAACGGAGGAAAGTTTCAAAGAGTGATTTTAAAAGTCATATAGTCCCATTCACTTTCCCATCTCTTAGAAACATTACCATCCAAATAACAAGAGAGCAGATAACATTACAATCCAAATCAAGAGATCTTCAACCAAGCATATAAGAAACGTCATCTAAACCACTTTCTAAGCTAAAGAACATAGCAACGTTGCTTCAAAGCTCTTGAGGAAATGTTTCGGCCATGATTTTCCTTGCATACGCAACGTGATTTCGTTGAGATTTTCATATGACTTATTTCTTATTTTTTCAAAATTAATGTGTGTTAGAAGATTGGCAAGAGAATAAACTCAAATACAAGTGAATCAGAGGCAAATTCTAAAGGGAAAACGGTAATTGAGGTTGAAGTTTGGCCGTGGAATTCGAATTAAGTGTTTGGCTTAACCTTAGATTGAGGGAATATGTATTGTGTCTTATTTGCTACGTGTTGGTATCATTTTCAACGTATAGGTGTGGTGACGAGTATCTATACGTTGGCGTCAAGCATGCCCGTGAGTCGTATGTTGTGATTTATATGCTATTTTCATTAATCACTAACTATGTCTAAATTGATAATTATTCATGTTGATAGAAATTACTTGGTATTGATCATTGTTGAGTATTGGTTCCAGTTGAGAACTATTACATGAAGTTAAGTAACTAAGTGAGATTGGTTATAGCTATTTCCCTTGCCGGGATGATATTGATTTTACTGTTGGTTCCCTTGCCGGGAAGTTATGGCTTTATTATTGTTGCTTAGATTGTTGATTTCCTTGCCGGATTGTTGTTATTGATTTGTTTGGGTGAGGAAGAGTGTAAAGCACGAAGGGTGGTGCCGTGCATTTTATTTATTGTTTGGTGAGGATGAGAGTAAAAGCACGAAGGGTGATGCCGTTCCATATAATGAAATTAAAAGCACGAAGGGTGATGCCGTGCCGATTCTATTGATTCATGGTGAGGATGAGAGTAAAAACACTAAGGGTGTTTTCGTGCATTCTATTTATTATTTGGTGAGGATGAGAGTAAAAGCACGAAGGGTGATGTCGTGCATTCTATTTATTATTTGGTGAGGATGAGATTAAAAGCACGAAGGGTGATGCCGTACTTTCTATTTATTATTTGGTGAGGATGAGAGTAAAAGCACGAAGGATGATGCCGTGCGTTTTATTTATTATTTGGTGAGAATGAGAGTAAAAGCACGAAAGGTGATGTCGTGCACTTGTTTTCTTTTGTGTTACTGTTTCTGTTGTTTAAGTTGATATTTGACTTGTTGCTTTACCTCGTTATCACAATTTTTAATATCCTCTCCCCTCAGCATGTTCCCCTTCCCTTTGTATTTAGTTTCTTATATTCTTGTTATTATTATTGTTTCGCATATGATTAAACTGCACAGGTTTACTTGGTTGTCGTGTCCTAGCCTCGTCACTACTTCGCCAAGGTTAGGCTCGACATTTACTCAGTACATGGGGTCAGTTGTACTGATGCTGCACCCTGCACTTTTTGTGCAGATCCCGGTACAGGACCCTTCGGACCATAGATCGAGGTTGCTGCCTTCAGTTCAGCGGAGACCCCGAGGTAGTCCTGCAAGCGTCCGCAAGCCTTGGCGTCACCTTCTATCCTATTCCTTCCCTGTCTTTACGTATTTCTGAGACAGTAGTATTTTGTTTGTTCAGACCTCTATTTGTAGTATTCATAGACAGTTCGTGAAATTGTGACACCAAATTCTAGGAGTTGTTATTATGGATTTCGTAATAGTATTTAATTAAGTTGTTAGCTCTATTTCTCCCGTAGTTTTATTTCCGCCGGTCTTGTATATCACTTACTAATTGCTAAAAATAAAGAAACAATATAGAATAATCGGTAACGTTTGCTTGCCTAGCAGGTCCAATGTTAGGCTCCATCACGGTCCCGACGGTGGGAAATTTTGGGTCGTGACATGTGAGTTCGTGACGAATTTCATAGTTTATATCACAAATATATGATAATTGTATATTAATTAATTAGTTTTGTATCAGGTATTATTTTGGGTATTAATGTACCAGATACAAGTTAGATACAATTCTGATATAAATATGATACAATTATGTTTTAGGATTGATGTATATGATACAATTCAAATACAATTATCAGACAATTCCTAAATATTTCTTCACTTTCAGCGTTGTCCAGTCTCTCAACAAAAGAACGATACAATTGATGATTTTTTAATAATATAAAGTTGTTAGCATGGTGGAAAGAAAGAAGATGGAGATTCTTGGAATATATTAAGGGACTTTTATGTAAAAAAAGGAGAGAGAAGAGAAGCCTGAGCTCTGCAGGCGCACATTAAGCAAGGAAAGCTAACGTACGCATAACGACGATAACCAGATGGAAATCTCAACCAATTGCACCGCCTACGATACCGGAAGAGGACGACGGAGGAAGAATGGTAACACCAGAATCAGGAGTGCCACAATTGATAGGTCAAATGCAACTAGTTCATGAATGACTTGGATGGGTAGTGCTCCAACAGTCATGCAAGCTTTGAAATGTATCAATGAAGAGAGATCAATGGAGGTAGATGCTAATAATGCAGCGAGGAAGCTAAATTTTTCAGTAAATCGAGCAGAACCTACTCAATCGGAGCCGTCTTTAGCTGATGTGGTAAAAGGAAACAGAGCTTTGCAATATGGAATGAAATTGGAATACTATCCTCCAGTAATGAAGGACAGAGTGAAGATTGTTCGACTGAATCGAGTTGAAGTTGCAGAGCAAACTCAAAAATGGAAGGAGACGGTAATTGGGTATGTATTTGGTGGAAATCCCTCGTTTAGAGAGATGCTAAAGTTCATGTATGGAGTGTGGAATTTTATTAATGCACCTCAAGTGTTTTTACATGATGATGGATATTTTATCTTCGATTTAATTCTGAGGAAGATAAGAACAGTCTCATACAACAAGGCCCTTATACATATCATAATAGACCCATGATTCTGAAGCAGCGGGAACCAAATTTTCAGATGAACAAGGAATTGACTCGGAAAATACCTATTTGGGTGATTTTCCCAGGACTGCCTATACAGTACTGGACTCAGGAAAATTTGGGAAGGATAACTAGATGCTTAGGAAAACCTATATGCTCAGATAGACTTACAGCTGAAGTAGAAAGGGTATCCTATGCACGTATGCTGGTGGAGATAGATGTCTCACAAGAACTACCTGATACTATGTTAATTGAGGATGAGGAAGGTCATTATAGAGAACAAGCTCTGGAATATGAATGGAAACCTATATTCCGTGAGCAATGTTGTTAAATAGGACTTCATGATGAGAAGTGTGAGAAGGAAGTGAAGAAGAAGTCAAGTGATGGATATGTGGAACGGGCTGGAAAACAGAAACAAAGACAGGGGAAAATGGGAAAAAACTAGATTAAAAAGCAATAGAGGGCTAAGCTGGTTGTTGAGCAAGTACTAGAGCAGAAGGGACAAAGCATTGAACAACAAGAACAAGGGGATGACCAACTGATTGAGAAACCAGAAGTACAGAAGGAGCAGAATACTAAACCAGCACAGGAACAACATGACAGAGCAGAAAGAATGATTGAACAGGAAATGGAAATGCAGCCATTTCAGAAATCCATACGTAAACAGAAGATGAAAGATAAAGCAATTACACAGCAAAAGGGAGCACTAATAGAGAAAGAAATTCTGAACATGCTGAATAGAAATAGATACAACCCACTATCAATACAAGAGGATAATAGCACTGGTAGAGTGGCTGAAGGGATTAGCCTCGATGAGGAGAATCCTCCATGATTATCAGCTCTTGGAACACAATGGGGCTTAATAAGCCCTATAAGCAAAAAGAACTCAGGGCCTTTTTGCTTAATCAAAGAGTAGCTTTACTAGGTTTCCTTGGGACAAGAATAAAACCTAGAAGTGGTATGAAAGTGAAAAAGAAGTTTAGCAGGGAATGGAAAATGTATTCAGATGAAGCTATGACAAATAATGGGAAAATTTGATTATTCTGGAAAGACAGTTTGGTTCAGGTTCAGATAATTGGGGCTACTTCTCAATTGGTACATTGTATGGTGAAGGATAAGGGATCAAGCTTCTCAAGTTACATTACATTTGTGTATGGGAAAAACAAGCTAAATGAAATAAAGGAACTATGGGAGCAACTAAGACAGATTAATCACAACATGCAGGAGGCTTGGCTTATTATTGGAGATTTCAACAATGTCTTGTCTGTTCATGATAGACTCAATGGTCAACCAGTTCATCAAGCTGAAATGATAGATTTTCAAGAATGCATAATGGATATTGGACTGGGGCAATTGAACAGGAAAGGGTGTGAATGGTCATGGTGTAATAAAAGAGATGCAGAAGATAGAATATATAGTAACATAGACTGGGCATTTGGAAATGCTTCTTGGCTAACTCACTATAGTAGTCTTGAAGCAGTATTTGAATTGCCAGGTGTCTCAGATCATTCTCCTATCCTTATCAACACTGAGGTAATGAGGAATCATTTTCCAAAACCTTTCAAACTATATATTGTGTTACTTAATCAGAAGAAGTTTGAAGAAGCAGTTAAAGAGGTATGAAGCCAAAATATTCAGGGATGTACTATGTTTTCAGTATGGAGGAAGTTGCAAAAGCTAAAGGAGAGAACAAAGACTATGAATATAGAACTGAATTCATTGGAGAAAAAGATAGGACAGGCCAGAGAACAGTTGAAAAATGTTCAAGGAGAAACATATGAAGACCTTTTTAACAGTATGTTAATAGATAAAGAGAAGCAGCTGCTAGTACAAATCGAAAAATGGGAAGGTATCAATGAACAGGTGCTAAGGCAAATATCAAGAACAATATGGATTTAGGCAGGGGATCAAAATTCAAATTCTTTCACGCTCACTTGAAGGCAAGACAATCAAGGAACAGAATATCAACAATTTTTAATGATCAAGGGGATAAATTGACGGATACTGTTATGATAGAATACGAATTTAGAGGATTTTTCCAAACTCTGTTGGGTACATCAGCTAGAGAACTGCCTTGTATTGATATTGACATAGTAAGGGATGGACATTGTCTTAGTAAGGAGCAACAACAACTCCTTAGTGCACAAGTAACAGAGGAGGAAATTGATAAAGTTGTTAGAGAATTGCCAAATGATAAGGCCCCATGAATTGATGGATTCCCAGCAGAATTCTTCAAAACCTACTGGAGTTTGATTGGAGTGGAAGTCAAGAAAGTAGTTCAAGAATTCTTCATCAAAGGTAGAATGCTGAAAAGTATAAACTGCACCACAGTGACTTTGGTACCAAAGGTTACAAGTCCAAGATCTGTCAAGGAGTTTAGACCAATAGCATGTTGTACTACTTTGTCTAAGATTATATCAAAGATCATTACAACTAGATTGAAGTTGGTAGTTGACTCTATTGTGGTACTTTCCCAATCCGAATTCATAGAGGGGAGAAACATATTGGACAATGTGATTATAACACATGAGTTGGTGAAAGGATACACTCAAAAAGGGGTTTCACCTAGGTGCTGCATTAAAGTTGACAAAAGGAAAGCATATGATTATGTGGAGTGGCCTTTCTTAAGGATGATTCTGATGGAGTTTGGATTGCCTATGGGAATTGTACAATTTATAATGGAGTGTGTGACCACAGTCAGTTATTCTTTGTTATTGAATAGGGGATTAACAGAAAAAATCCAAGAAAAAAAAAGGTTAAGACAAGGAGACCCTATGTCTCCCTACTTGTTTGTGTTGGTGATGGAATATCTAAATAGATCTTTGAAGAAGCTGAAACAAATTCCAAACTTTAACTATCACCCAAAATGTTCCAGGAATCATATAACACATATTTGCTTTGCGGATGATCTGATCCTATGTTGTAGAGCAGACAGGATTTCAATACAATTATTGCTGGGGAGATTCAATCATTTTTCTGAGGTTTCAGGACTGAAGGCTAATATGGAGAAGAGTGCATTGTATATTGCAGGGGTTCCTAAAGAATTTAAAGAACAGATAAAAGAGGAAATGCAGTTCACTCTATGGAGATCTTCCATTCAAGTATTTAGGTGTGCCACTATCTTCAAAGAAGTTGTCTGTTCAACAATGGATGCCTCTGGTTGAAAAGATAAAAACAAGAATTAACTGTTGGACAGCTAAATGCTTGTCCTACAGTGGGAGACTTCAGCTACTGAAAAGTGTGATTTTTGAGATGCAAACGTACTAGGCACAAGTATTCTTACTATCTAAGAAGATCATTAAGATGATAGTAACATCATGTAGAACTTTCCTATGGGCTGGAAGTACTGAACCTTCTAGGAGAGCCTTGATAGCACGAGACACTATATGTAAGCCAAGATCAGCAGGTGAACTTAACATCTTGGATCTTCGTTATTGGAATAAGGTTGCTCTATGCAAGTTACTATGAGCTATAACTGAAAGAAAGGATACTTTGTGGATTCAATGGGTTCACAACTTTTATATCAAAAACAGAAATGTTTGAAACACGAGTACTCCAAAGAAAGCATGCTGGATAGTAAAGAAGATTTTTGATGTAAGGGATTGGTTCAGTCAGAACAATCCTAATAATAATCTGAGTAACTATTGTAAGAAAGGTAAGTTTAGTATTAAGAAGGTATACACAGCCTCAAGACCTCAATATCAGAAGTGTAACTGGAAAAGACTAACTATTGCCTCTAAAGCAGTGCCTAGGCACCGGTTCATTCTTTGGTTGGCACTACATAAGCGATTGGCTATAGTCGAGAGATTGCAGAAATGAGGAATATTAGTGAGCAAAGACTGTGTACTATGCAGAAGAAATGTTGAGGAAACACTAGAGCATTGACTATTTGATTGTGAATACTCCAGAAGCATGTGGGCTAAAATGTTGAGTTGGACAGAAGTAAAGCATCAGATAGGAAGCTGGGATGATGAGATTGAGTGGATAGCAAAAGTAGCTGTAAACAGAACCAATGGAGAAATACTAGTGTTCATATTTACAACAGTGGTTTATCATGTATGGGCTGAGCGAAACAATAGAAGATTTCAAGGGAAAGAGACAACATGCAACAAGAGAATCAAGGAGATTGTTTTGGCACTTCACATACGAGGACATACAGTAGCTACAACAGTTATCCTAGCTAGATAGTCTGTAATTAGAAGCTAGGTATTGATAGCGAAAATGTTATTTTGACATTTTTTTAGAAATTTGCTTATAGATATGATGTATATGAGCTAGCTCTAGAGTCCATATGAGCTAGGGGAATGTAAATATTATGTTTGAATAAATAAAGCTTATTTTAACCACACAAAAAAAGGAGAGAGAAGAGGAAAAGGGAAAAAAGGAAAGTATGTAATTGAATCCCTTAATTGAAGGACTAATAATGGGGTGAGAGCCTTTTAAAGAGCAATGTATAATATTTGTAAGAAAAATCTAGACACTTATTAAAAACTCCAAAACATAGAGTACATAGGTAAATAAGTTTCCAATATAGTATAACTAGGTAATCCCATGATAATCTAGATTAATCGTGTGAGGAAAGAGTGCAAAAATAGCTACTTTTAGGACCCTTAAGGCATTTTGGAAGTCCATATTTTTACAAGTTTGGCTGCTTCAAAATCTAACTTCTAATTGGTGATTCAAAATATAGACTACATGTTTGAAGTTGGGTATGCCTAAGCTATATGCCTGTATCCAAAAAATATATTTGAAAATTTACTCGTGTGTTTGAAGTTTCACTCAAATGTTTGAAGTTAGTTGTAATTAAACTCCTTTCTTCTTCAGCTTCAAAAGTTCCGTTCTGATCCTCAAATCAGCCTTAAAGGCCTTCAAAATTCGGATTTAGCTTCACCTAATATTTCAACAAGTTTTATCGATACTTAAACAATGTCTCATTTCCTTTGATGATGTTTGAATTAGGCACGAAATTTAAGAAAGAAGACTTTTAAAAGTTGTGATTTAGAAAAGCTAAAGATGTTTGTATGACTATAAGTTATCTTATTATAAAATGAACATTTTAAAGTTAAATTGTTATTAAATATAAAAAAGTATCATTTTTTTTAAAGTGACAAAAAAAAAAAATAGTGTCACATTACGGACGTGTCACGACCCCAATTCCTAACAGGTCGTGATGGCGCCTATCGTGGAACTAGGCTAGCCAACCATCACTTTACTACGCATTGGTTCTTTTATAATAGTTCACAATACAATGATAAACAACAAGCATAGCAATAAAATAAATTATTTAAATCTTAACACCCCAATAATAGTCTAAACAAAACCTAAACAAAACCTCCCAAGACTGGAGTAAATGATCATGAGCATCTAAAAAGAAATAAACCTAATTCTTCTAATGTCATAATAAATGTCTATGAATCAATTTCTAATACTAATCAAGGAAGGGATATGGAGAAGCTGTGGACGCTGGACAGCTACCTCGAAATCCCCTGAACTGCCGCTAATGAACAAGGCAACTACTGCTCTAAATCGGTACCTGGATCTGTGCACAGAGGCAAAGGGAGTCTTTATGAGTACGCTAACTCAGTAGTAATGAAAATAAATCGCAGTCTGAGAATTATAAAACACACAGTACATATACACCAATTCACAAAAACAGTAAAACATCACGTCTCCAAAAGTATACAGCAATTTCATAAGTTTGAAAACCAATTGCTAGAAAATCCTTTGAAACAAGTATAATATCAATACATATCAGTAAAATCCTCAATAATAAACAGTTTGAAAACAAGTGGTTTATAGTTCAAAAACTCAGTAAAAATCATTTTCATAAAACTGGCCCTCGGGCCAAAATCATTTCTCGTAACCTTTGCCCATCAGGCATTCTCACAATCACTCTGTATCAGCCCATCATGCATCCTCACAATCACTCAGTATCAGCCCCGCGTGCAATCATCATCACTCAGTAGGTACCTGCGCTCACTGGAGGTGTGTACAAACTCCGAAGGGGCTCCTACATCCCAAGCGCTATAACAACATAGGCCTGAAAGCCTCTCACAATATAGGCCTGAAAGCCTCTCACAATATAGGCCTGAAAGCATCAATCAGTCAAACACTCTCGATTTTCCCTTAGGCCATAACATACCGGGTTCTCGACCCAAAACAGTATTTCATTTTCAAGAAATAGTATCAAAATACTCTGAGTGTCAAAACAATTTCACAGGAAAAGACTGAGTGTAAAATCATAACGTATCAGTGAGGAAAAATATGGTAAACACAACCCCCAAGGGGTAAACAAGTCGGCACTAGGCCCCAAACATGGCTTACATCCCAATTTATATATATATATATATATATATATATATATATATATATTAAGCATAGGCTTACAAGTCGGTTTCGCAACTCAATAGTCGCCTAAGTACGGAATATATCTCCACAGTTTCAACCTTTGCATTCCAAAACTCGTGAAAGGGGGCATAGTCTAGGGTTTCATACCCTCAGGACATAATTTAAAGACGTTACTTACCTCAAAGGCTCAAACTAGCCCGAAACTACTTCGCAATGTGTTTGCCTTTCGAATCAACTTCCGGATGCTCCAAATCTACCAAGTTCAGATCTTTATCATCAAATTATACTCAAGGAATAAATTCCAGTTGAAAAATATGGAATTTAACTCAAAATCCGAATTCGGTCAAAATCCGACCCCCGAGCCCGCATCCTGAAACTATCAGAAATTTTTATACCAAAATGTTCTTCATCTTCTCACGAGTCCGTACATATAAAGAACACCAAAATCGGAGTTCGTTTTACCCCTCAATTCGACCCCTAAAGGTCTCATAATCTCAAGCCCTAAACCCACCTTTTTCTACTGATTTCCATGAATTTAATACTGAGATTATGTTCTATAATCACCCATAAACGAGTTTTAAGGTCCAAAATACTTACCTCTATGAATACCACTGATTTCCCTCTTCAAAAATCGCCTCAAGAGCTCTCTGTCCGTACAAAAAAAGGTGTAAAAAGGGTTTAGGTCGCGGAAGGGTTTATTTAATAATTTCGCAGATGTTTCCTTAACCGCGATCGACGGAAAACCCCTCGCGATCGCGAAGGCCAATTTCACTGCCTCCCATTTTACTCTCTGCGATCGCGATGCTTTGGTTCCCTACTCCACGCGATCACATACCCTCACACGCGGTCGCAATGACCAACTGACCCTGATCCCCACGCGCCTGGCTAGCTCTACGCGATCGCGGACTAGGTCACGCGATCGCACTCCTATACACGCGATCGTGATGCACAAATTTTCCTGACCCTCAGAGTACTCTACGCGATCGCGGCCCTTGCCATGCGATCGCGATGCACAAATCCCTGCTGCCCAAAAACCAGAAAATCAGCAATGTTTTTAAGTCCAAATGAGTCCGTTAACCACCCGAAATCAATCTCGAGCCCCTCGGGACCCCAACCAAATATACTAACACGTCACATATGATCGTTCAAACTTAGTTGCACTCTCAAAACACCAAGACTAACATCAAAACACCAAATTTACATCGGATTCAAGCCTAAGAACTTTGATATTTCTAAAATCCACCAATGATGCCGAAACTATCCAAAACAACTCCGATTGACCTAAAATTTTGCATACACATCCAAAATGACATTAGGAACCTGTTCCAACTGTCAGACTTTCATTCCGACCCCGATAGCCTATTTTCCACTGCCGACCGAAAATCGCCAAAAACTAACTTTCGCCAATTCAAGCTTAATTGTACACCGGACATCACAAAATTATTCTGAACACACTCCTAAGTCCCAAATCACCTAACGAAGCTATCCGGGTCATAAAATCTGTATTCCGAGGTCATTTACCAATAAGTCAACTCTCAGTTGACTTTTCCCATTTCAAGGCAATTTTTAAAGACTAAATGGCTGAACTTTCACTACAACCATTCGATTTCAAGCCTACCAACTCTAACACGTCAATAAAAGTATAACCAACCTATAACAAGTCAATTACAGTAATTATAATGCAGGTTTTACGTAACGACAGATCGGGTCATTACAGGACGGAGTGTTCTTCCATAGATTTTGAATTCATCTTTCTGAACCAAGCTTTTTCAGTTGTTGACAAGGACGTGGTCCTAATTTCTCCTTCTCAGATTCAAGCCACACCAACAACCATGGAGTATCAATAGTTCAAGCTATGAATTTCTCTGGAGTGATTAATGAAGACAATATTGCAGAATCAAAAGTGGCCCTAGTTTACGGTCAAATGAATGAACAACCGGCAGCTCGTATGAGAGTTGGTTTGACTGCCCTAACTATGGCGGAATATTTTCGAGATGTTAATGAACAAGACGTACTTCTATTTATTGACAATATCTTCTGTTTCGTCCAAGCAGGATCTGAAGTATCGACCCTATTTGGTAGAATGTCTTCTGCTGTGGGTTATCAACCCACCCTGAGCATCGAAATGGGCTCAAAATGAAATAAAAGTTTCACTTCCTTTCTAGAATTGTTTGGAATTCGAATTTCGAACCAAAGCCCGATCATGTTTTTTTCATGGAGTTTTGTAGTTGTTCCTCAAATATAATTTTTTTCAATTCAATCCGCGAATCAGTTTTTCTATTACTATATCATCTTCAAATCAGGGTAATAAATAAGAAATATTACAGCAACTAAACTTAACCGTAATACTTATCAAAAGACAACAAGTTAAAAAAACATGGTTAATTACACTTACTCTCTCGCATAAGAAAGAGTTTAAATTGCCATCCATAGAACCTAAGATAAGGAAATTCCTCCCAATGACTGAAAGTTTAGAGTCAACCTTCTTCACTAGGACACCAAATAAAGGAGGAGAGATAGACTTTTTTCTGAAGTTTGCCAACACTAGGTACAAGTTAAATATTTTAAAATAGAGGGATTAAATTTTTATATTAATTGGGGGTCCTAAAGCGAGTATTAATTACTGAGTGAACATTTAAAAAAAAAAGAATCTGCGGTTTACAACTAAAAAAAAAGAAAGACTAAGAAATGCAGCCCATTTATGAGTAAACACAGTCTATGATTTTTTTTGTCTCTTTTCCTTTTGTTTTGCAGAGTTTTAAAAACAGAACAAACAATGGGAGGTATAATCTGAAATAAAATATTATCAAAATGTCTTTGCCCGTATTTGTCAAAGCAAATTATGCATTTTCTTTAGTTCCACAAAATTTTCAGCCAACTTTTCCATCCTACCCCTCCCTTATTACTAGTAATCCGTGGATTGCATACTTAATTTGATGTTCTAAGTCGCCCTTGGGTTAATCTTGTAGTTTCTACAGAGTGGAGATGATGGGATCAGTCTAGAACTTCTTTCCTTTTCTTTTGCTGCATTTCACCCAATAGTGTGTCAATCTATATGCAAGGGTCAACTTATTCGTTTTTTTTAGAACCTCAAAAAAAACCAAAAAAACTGGATACGCGAGGGGAATATATAGCGGTACAATATCATATTCGGAATATCAAAAATTAAGTGCCTCAATGATCGGTAAATTCTATCTTTAAATGTACCATAATGATATCAAATTATACTGGTGATTCATTATTTTTTGTCGTTATTTTCATATTTTAAAAGATATGGTAAAATTCACTTAAAATTACTAATTCAAGTCTTTCTATAGCACACATACCAACTAAGAGCTTGTTTGAATGGTTGTTACACATCGTTTCATAATGTATCGTATCGTACTGTATTGTATTGTACTGTATTGTTTGATGAATACAATATTTGGAAAGATTGTATCGTTTGTTGTTGTTTCATGATATCATACACCAGCATATGAAGAATAAACTTGCAATATTATAAAGAAAAATTATGATACGGGGTAAATTTATAATGTAAAAGGTAGGGTAAGTAATAAAATAAAATAATTTAATAATAATGAAGTGTGAGGCGAGAGAAAAAGACAACATAACGACGCAACCCCACCAAATCGGTCGTTATGTAACGAGAGATTTAACGATACGATAAAATAGAATTTAAGTAACAACCAAAGAAAACATCGTATTTAAAGTAACAATACGATACAATACAAGCATCCAAACAAGAACTAAAATAAAGCTTCTTCACTCTTTCAAATTCTAATGAAATAGGGAAGCATATCCCTCAAGTCTAAAAAGACTAATTCACCATTTAAGCCTAGCTTCAAATCTCATATATATATTGATTAGTAACTAATTAACTTAGTAAACAACCATTTAACCCTACCTTACACAACAATAACAACAAGAAACATGCCTTATAAAACAAGTTGAATTCGGGTATTCATGTCACGCTATTTTTCAATAAAATATTATAAATAATATAATTTCTCTAGCACTAACTAGAGTAAATATGGCTAGATTATGTTGTTGTTATAACTTTAATGAAATACTTGATCTCTTGCAAAACTTGAATTGCAACTTGTGAGAAAGGGTCATTTGTAAAAAAACCATGTTGCATTCCTTCAAACTCAAAATAATCAACTTCCTTGTTTAGCTCTTTCAACTTCCTTGCATAATCTTCAACTCTATCTTTAAGAAGTTCATTTCCT
This sequence comes from Nicotiana undulata, assembly GCA_005239495.1. Taxonomy (NCBI): domain Eukaryota; kingdom Viridiplantae; phylum Streptophyta; class Magnoliopsida; order Solanales; family Solanaceae; genus Nicotiana; species Nicotiana undulata. The sequence continues at coordinate 51,746 of ML284396.1, forward strand.
CCAACAATCACCAATAGAGGGTCAAGCTTCATGGGCTCTAGGCTTGGGCTTAATGGCCCAAAAGGGTTTGCTAGTGGGTGATCTGCAGTCGCTCCAATTGGAAGTGATAGCCTCCAAAACCTAATTTTGGGTTTGCCAAATACAATATTGTTAGCCGATTATAAATCATATTGAGTATTAAAAAGGAGTCAAAGTTTCATACTCCTTTGATTTTCATGACTACAAACTAGCTAGAAAAACAAACGATGATATGAACTAACTCAAAAACGATATGATTATGAAGTACTATTTTTCTTGGAATGCTACACTGCAACTAAAAAACTTTATACATATTTGGGCCCGTTGCTTCAATGGAATGATAGATGTTAATGTTACTTATAGAATTGAAACCAGATGGTTGAAATAAAAAAGTGCTATCAAGATGCTATGTGATAGTAGGATACTTATCAAAATGAAAGGTATATTCTACATAACAACTATAAGACCGACAATATTATATGGTAGTGAATGTTGGCCGCTAAAATCCAACATATCTATAAGATGAATGTTGCGGTCTTGCAAAGATGCAAATACTAAGATAGATGTCCAATAGATTAGATAATATTAAAAATGACCACTTTCGCCAAAGGTGCAAGTAGCATACAATAAAATAAAACAAGAAAACGTTGTTTGAGATGATTTGGTCATGTTCTATATTGATGCACTAGTCCATATAAGTGCGTCAGTTCATAAAAACAAAACAACCTTTAGCAAAATTCTTCATTAAGTTAATCTTTTATATTTATTATTGTCGCATTAATCTAAAGGGCAGCCCAGTGTACTACGCTCTCCATATGCGCAGGGTCCGGGAAAGAATCAATCATAAGAATTTATTATACGTAGCCTTATTTTGCATTTCAGCAAGAGATTGTTTCCACGGCTCGGACCGTAACCTCCTAGTCACATACGACTGTAACTTTACTAGTTACGGTAAGGATTCCCGTCCTATTGTCTCATTAAATACGTGACACGAATATGTAAGTGCTCATCAAATAAATCAAGAACATGTTGGTTTAAGCTAGAGAAAACTTTGATTTAGTTCATACATATCCTTAAAGCGTGATTTTATCTAATAACTGTTGAGATAACTTGGAGAGAATCATTTTCCTTTATCCAAATCCAATAATGGGTTTGTCATATCAATTAATAGATGGCTATGTTAGGTGAACTTGGTCCTATCAAATCTTCTAAAAGTGGATATCTTCTAAAAGTATATATATATATATATATATAGGGGCGTACGCAGAACTTTTCATAAGCGATGTCGATATTTAAAAAAGTGAAAAAGTAAACATATCTTTATATAACGATATCATATTAACAAAATATATTATAATAATAAAATGCAATTCGAGTATAATACTATAACTATAAATCTATTCAGAGTATTCACTTTCTGAAATTTATTTCTAATAACTTTATTAGAAATAATATCAATATTTTTAATAAGGCACCAAATAACCGTTCAAAAAATCAACAACCATTTGATTCAGTAAATGTCGAGTAAGAAAAAAGTAGCAAGGTGACTTAGAAAAAAGTAGCAAGGTGACTTAGTTTTTCAGAAATTACAAATTCTAGAGAATGAGTAATTTTTTTAGAATAGAGTTTTAAGTTGGCTACCTCCAGAAAAAAAGTCTGACTCATGCACTTAACTAGGCAAGCTGAAGAGCAAATTATCTATAGCGCTGTCCTTTTACACCTTTTGTATCATATCTTGTTTTTCATATTAATTAGATACATATATTTTTTAAAATTTTTGACGAAGCGGTGTCGGATGCATCCGCCCTTATATATATATATATATATATTATATTAAAAGTACGAAGCCCCTATCGAAATGTTGTTCGCCTTTTTTATTCTTTGAAATTAGATTTTATATTGGATAAACTTGTAATTTAATTATTGTCCTGATACTTAAGACTTTAAAATCAACTAAAATTTTGATTATCAAATCTTTCCTTATATGAATTAAAGTCCTCATATTTAGGCTTTTAATGTTAATAAAATTTTACCTTATAAAAATTCTTTCCTTACCGTAACTCCGATCCACCTTACGTAAAATATCTCTCAAATATATAACTCAACCTTACGTTAAAGCTTTCATAAGCATCTTTCGAAAATTTATAACATTTGACTAATTATTAAGATATTTTACGCAAATTAGTACTCTAAAGTTTCTAATGTATCCAAGTGCTACGTTTAGTTAGGAATGATGTGTTTCGTGTTGTATTTCTAATACACTTTTTACATTTTATTATACCTTTAGAACTTCCAAGTCAGATAAGACATGTGTTTTTTCACTGAGTATGGAATTGAAATTTGAGGTAAACGGAAATTCATTTACTTCTACAGTTCAATAGATTTTTCTTCACCAAAAATAAAATACAATTATACAAAGACAAAAGAAAGGGCTGATTAAAAAGGGGATATTTCGTAACTAAACAAGCGTAAAGAAGACATTGCAAATTGGCATTAGGTAAGTTCAAATTAATTCTTGGCAAATTTACATTAGGAAAGTTTCAATTACTTTGTACTCTTTTTAGGTTTAGAAGTATTTTTTAATTAAATGTGAAAATTCGAATACGTTTTAGCAATTTCATAAAATGAGTAAAATATGAGTAAATAATTTTTAATTGTTGGTAAACCATATTTTGTAAATTCGTAATAACGAATATTTCATAATCAAACTCAAATTGTTATAACGAAACAAACTGAAGGAAGAACCGTTGTGGTGAATCAAGTCCCTAAATATGATTAAGAATTATTATTTTAATTATTTTTTATTCTCAACGTACAACTATCGTTTAAAACTTGTAATTTTTTCTTAAATTTTTATGTTGAATGTAAACACATCTTTTAAATATATTTGTGGTTTTTTCAAAAAGTTTGTCCTCATTAATACGAGTACCACGCGCAACGTGCGTACCCTAAGACTAATATATATATATAGCACGAGTTAATGCCATTACCTCCTTTAATAAAAACTTTCCGTCTGTTCTTTGTGATTATCTAGTCATGCTCAGACAGAAAGTGAACATTTGACGTTCCAATTGCATAGAGTTAGATAATATTATTTATTTGAGATATGAATTTCGGGATTTTGCTTTTGAGATACGTTCGAATTGAGTATATTAGAGAGGGAGCTCAAGTGTTTGAGTTTCCACTTTATAGGTTCGAACTCATATAGGCAAATTCAGGATTTAAATCTTATGAGTTCAATTTTAAGGCTTTTAATATTGAATCCATTGTATTTTTATATTTATGGGTTCATATATACTATTTTTGTAATTTTAATGAATTTTTACATACAAATTTTTACTCCGCGCCGAAAGTTATGAGTTCAGTTGAACCCGTAGGTTCGCTACATCCGCCACTGCGAACTCATGACTCTCACTCCTTTTTCCTCAAATTAAAATACTTTCTGAATTCAAGATAAGCAGTAGTTCAGTTATATTTACTTTTTTAACGACTCGTGTAATTATATTCTTCTGCTACTTTGCATTATGCAATCTTATGAGAATAGTGTAGGTTAGAGGTGGGACATGAGAAACGGGAATAGATTTTGGCAATAATCATGAGTAGCAAATAGTGAAAGTAAAGTTTACAATTTGACAGCGCGCAGCAAATGCTACGGAATAGGAGTAGAATGCGAACTATTAAAGGGATACTCCTTGCCTTTCATTTTTAATTAAACACGAAATTGAAAATGTTAATCTGACTTATAAAAAATGGTGTCTTCTAATAAAATAATACTAGTATTAAAATTAAATTTAAAAAAAAAAAACATAAACTTGACTTTTAACAATAACACTGCTGAATGTTGTGAGTATTTATTGTTGGGATATATACTATTAATCATGTGTTTGGTTTAGTTATAGTATTTATTATAGAATTATTCATTAAATTTTAATAATGTTTAAATAGTAGATCGTATATTAGTCCGTGTCATTTGCTTATATAGTAGATGATTTAGTGTATAGAGTTTAGCTTATACGCAAAAGATTAAATCATCGGTTCTTATAAGTATAAAGATTGAGTTCACAATCTAACGATGGAATTGGACAAACCATCATGAATGATTGTAGCACAAGATTAAATATAATTTATCTTGCTTACGGGAATCATTCCAACTTGTATATATTGAACGGACCAAGTAGAGATAAGTATTTTATACTGACATAATAAAATAAACTCTCTAGCCATTAAATGTACTTATACTCTTAATCTTGATATAATTATTATTAGTTGTGTTTATTATTATTGTTTTAATTTATTAAAAGGCGAGATCCTTTCGTGGGTCAATATGCCTTGTAAATTGGATAATAATAATTAATACATTGGTGAAGTAATAGTTATTTGATGGAATCAATGTCTCAGTTTATAGATTGATGATATACCTTTATGAAAGCTTAAAAGTTTTCATGTGTAAACCCGACAGGTGAATTTTGTATCCGACACATGAAATAAATTAAACGATAGTCTAAAGAAAATAATCAATAAATTAAATTATCAGTAATTTAATTTAATTGATTAGAATCTGAATCTTAACATGAAAAATTAAATAAGATTTAATGGATGAATTTCGAAATTGAATAAGGAGTGCAATTACGAATTTTTAGTGAAATAATTCGTAATTAATTATGGTGGATATTAATTTCTAAAATTAGAAATTAATTCCATAATGGGAAGCCTTATTAATTAAATTTTGTGATCCCTGTTGTGCCTAAATAAAAGGAAATAAAGAAATTCTTTTTCCGGTGGAAAGAAAACCCAACAGGTTTTGGAAAAGGGTTTTAACCCTTAAAACTTGTGCTATAAATACATAAGGTTTTCCACCTAGAGGAAGGAGAAGGTGGCCGGAATTTTCAGCTATATTTCCTAGAAATTTCGCCCACATAAAATTACTATTTCCGGGTATTATTTGGGTAACACAGTAGAAGACCGTGGAACGTCTGAGGATCACGATTGTGCGAGTGGTGTAGATTCCATTGAGAAGTTATGAAACTGAAGGCTCACGTGATAGAAGAGATATGTTCACGCTTCATGAGGTAACTCGTGAAAACTCGTATATGCTAATTATCTAGATTACATGTGATTTTGATACTGGAATTGCTACCACTGCTTATAATAATCCATCAATTGGTATCAAAGCCAACTCACATCTAATTAGATAACTGGGCTTTTCATGAAACAAGAATATCATATTTATGTGCGTTTTTGAATTACATGCATATGTTGTTTTCTGAAAAACTACACTACTGTTTTGTGAATTAACTGCAGAAAATTTTGGATTATTCTTGTAATCATGAGGTATTTGTTTTTTTTATTGATATTTGATTGGGATGATCTGAATTTTTTGGGTAAACCCTAGAAAAACGCAAACCCCAATTTTGACCGAATTGTCGATGTTTTCGGAGGTCAACGAACTTGACGGACTCCGATTGAGCCGAAATTTGGTGGATCCATTGGAAACGACGTGTTTTTCGGTGTTTTAAGGTCGTTTGGACTGTGTTTTGGACGTTTTTCTATTTTCTGGAAATTATTCTTAATAATTAGTTTTTAATTCAATGGTGGTGGGGTGACTCCCCATGGTCTCCATGATTAAATACTAGTGATATAATGGATTTTCACATTGGCTATTAGTAAATAGACATGTTATTGTATTCAATTCAATAACAGAGGTGTAAAATTTTATTGACTAGGTCTTACAAAGTATACTTGATATTGTGTGATGATATAATCATTTTATAAGAAAGTGAATCCTCTATTTGATATCATAGATGGCTAATAATTGGTGTGTTTGGTATGTTTGTGCATAAAAAAATTCTCAAATTTTGGATTATGTTTTCATGCCTTACATGATTACAAGTCTTGAATTTTCGATGAAAGTTTTTTTTTTATCCGGAAGAAAGATTTATATTAAAGATTGATATTAACAAATCAGATAGATAGTGTTTTGATGAAATATTTGTATCTTTATAATAACGTATAGATGTTGTTAAAATAATGTAGAAAGTTAAGAATTGAGATGATTGTGAAAGAAAATAAAAATGAGAGAAGTCATTTTTCTCTTTTTGGTGAAAATATTTATACTGATTTATAAAAAAATATTTTTCTTCGTACCAAATACATTCTAAATAAAGTTGAAATTAATTTAGGAAAAGCATTTCAAAACCAAAAGGAGAGTACGTATATTCCAAGGAAATCACATCTCCACTACTGCACTTGAAAGTTGGAAATGGCAAGTAGTTAGATGTGGCCTATAGTTGGTTTAGTAGATTTTCCCTTTACACAATAAGAATGAGCCAATGCCTTCACGACCCACCAAGAGTCGATTTTTTAAACATTATCTTTTTGACGTAAAGACACTTGTTTTTATATCCCTCTGTCTGCATTGTCTTAATCCCACTAAAGTTTTTATCACAATGACAAGGTTCTGTCATTTTCATTCTAAAGAGCCTAATAAGATCCCATTCACACTCTTTCTTCATATTGTGCTTATGAAGAATGTGTAATTACGTTTCTTTTATTCATCTATGTTTTAAATTTTTGGATTTTCTTAGATGGGATTTTTCTGGAGTTGATTGACTACTAGTACCTACTTTCCCATTTTCAGAGATTTTTAAAAAAAATAAAAAAATACTTTTATAACTTGTGATCTTAATTAAATTTGTTCAGAGATTTTTATTATTATAAAGGCATTTCAGTAAAGACGAATAAGAAGTTTAAAGTTAAATTTATGCTATTGTTTTAAAGATAGATATGTGCCAATACTTTTCAAACAAACTAATACAAAAATAGGACCACATAGAATGGAACTGGTGGATTATTTTGTATGTGTATCATTAGTTGTCACTATCTTAACTTTTTACAACTTTTTTGGAAGTTTATAACTTGATTAACGGTAGTTTCTGCATAAAGATCCCTGTTAAATATAAGCCACAGTTAATAATAAATATGTTGGGTATCCTGCATTTTATGTAAATCCACATTGATTATTAAATAACTCATTGGATTTTCAATTAATTAACTTGACAGAAGAGAAAAGACGTGCTTATATAGACAAGGTAAAATTTATTTAACGTATAAACGCACAAAACTTCTTTTAATAGGGTTTCTTCCTTTTTATCTTACGGCGGTTAGATCTATCTAATATAATTTCTTATGTCAGCTTGCACTAAGGTTTTTATATTAAGAAGACGTAAAATAAATCCTACAATTATTTCATTACAAGTGAATCGTTAAATAAGTATTACTACTAATTACTAACTAACTAAATATTAGTAATATATCTGATCATGGGTTAAACAATACTATTGAAAATGTAAAATAATTTTACATTGCCAGTGTGTACGTGTGTATATATATAACTCTTTGCATGAAACCCACCTCTCTGGAAATATATTAAAAACATAGACTTGGCATTACTATATTACTTAGTCAATGTTTTGGAGTTCGAAATATATAGAGCATTGAAGTTCTTAAGTTTTGAAAATATATTTACCTATCTATAAAATCAAAGGTAATTACCTCTTTCGTTTTATTTGATATGGCTCTTTGATGATAAATTTTTATATTTATGCTATTTAATATTAATTTTTTTGTTTTACTCTTAATGACATAACTTTAAAGCTATACTTTTTTTCCCCCTCGTAAATTCTATTTTCAGTGCAATAACGTCACATAAAACGAAATATAGGGAATAATAAAGAGTGAAGTCAACAAAATTGACAAATTAAAACAACTAAGTGGAACGTAATTCCATGTAGGATGCAAAGTCCATGCATGCTACGGTGAACATCATTATATTCAATTCTTTGACCGTATTGGTGTCTTACTCTTAGTGGCCATTGATTCCATGATAATGATGATGATGATGGTTAAAATAGAACAATTCCTAGTAATTAACTAGTCAAAATAATCTTAAAAGTTTTTCTTGGCCCTCATGAGTCATGACCATGCAAAAAACGAAAATTAAATATAAGAAAGAGTTGAATACCTGTCAAGAATTTCCACATTCAAGAAAGGTTCAGCAGGCCCCTCAGCTTCAGACTTAGTCCTCAAACTCCCCCCGAAAAATGGCGCCATGAGAACATAACCCCGTACTCTAACCGGCGCCAGCTCGGGCGAGCCAACCCCGAGCCTCAGGGCCAAATGGTGCGCCATGTTCCCACCAGATGAGTCTCCAATTACAAAAACCTGATCAACTATTACATCCTTCATCCAACAATCAGGCGTTTTCGACAAAGCCTGATTCTGCAGCCACTTCATGGACGTAAAAGCATCGTCCATGGCAGCGGGCAGACGAAACTCGGGTGCCAGTCTATAGTCGGGAGCGATGACAAGCGCTTGTAGGTCAGAGGAAAGACGGAGACAACAGTTATGACAATTAGGCCACGTACGTGAACCTATACAAAAACCTCCACCATGAAAAAAGTATACTATTTTAAGCTTGTTTGCAGATTTGGGTTTGTAAAGACGGAGATAGAGATTATTTTTTTCGTCATAAAGGCAATCTTTCCAAACGACAGATCCATCGTCTTGGACAGTAATTTTGAAGTCAATTTGGTCGTCACTTGATCGGAAAATGGAGCCATCACTATAAAGTTGAAGGATACCTAAACAGTCTTCTACTACATGAGGAAGAGAGCCCATATTTACGTGTGTATTTTGTTTGTGTGTGAAATTTTTGTTAGGAATATATGGATGTCACGGAGGTGAAGGAAATCTGGAAATGAGGACTATAAATAGGGAGCATAAACCAACGGATGTGGCTCAATTGGACTATCCTAAGGGTCTTTTTGGTAAAATTAGGGCTGGAAATCGCCCACCACATGCAAATGTATAATTTGCACAGGGTGCGGAATGAAAATTTCCTATTTGTCAGCCAGAAAGAGAACACAAAATCTCTTATATTTCGTTTGAGGTTCTTGAAAAGAAAAAGTGGGGGAAAAACCACTCTGCTTACACGTGCATGGCCCAAAAACGTAGTTTTGCAGAGTCGGTTTCAACATCTCCTTGGATAAATTTTAAGTAGTTGTTCTCGGTAATTAACTACCACTCCAATTGTTTATCGTAGAAACGATACAGTTAAATTTGTATTGTGATTTATAAATACGTAAATTAAATTAATTTGATAAAATAAAGTAAAAAAGAACAAAGCGATTAAAATAAAGAGAATTGAAGAAAAGACCAGCTTGTGCTTCAGAATATTCTCACCAGATTAAAAAATAATTAGAAAATCTAGGTAACACTTGTGTAAAGCTTGAGAGAGACAATGCTAGTCGTTTGCAATCAGTATTTCTTGATGTCTTACAATTGAATGAAAACCTCTATTTCTAATTGAGCTATGATCTACCAATTGATTACCAATATTAATGCCACAATAAAAGGTACTTGCACAAAGGCAATAAAAAATATTAAAGGGCAATAAAGCTTAATAAAGGCTAATAAAGACGTGAGGAATCTTGGGGTCTTCTGTACGTTTCTGCGATGGTCATATCACAAATTGCCTCTTTGTTTCCGGTGTCAACATGGTTATCACTGCTGATTGAAATATGTTGCTTCTTAATTCACTCTTCTTCTGAGACCGATTTTCACCGTATACAAATAGTCCTCCACTTTTCGGTTACTCACTATGATGTGACCGGGAAGTGAAATTTTTCCACCCTCGTTACTGTCTGATTAAAAACCTTGCATGAAAAATCTAATTGGGACAAAAGTCGTGCGAAGAAAAAAAAGAGTGCACAACTTAGGATTCAAATGACAACTCTACCACTTATTATTCTTTCGTCGATGATCGGTTGTCTTACGCCCCGTAATATTACGTCGATATTACGTCCTGCAGTATTATATTACGACGATGTTGCACCCTGTAATATAGTACGTTGAATTTGTCGTAAGGTAATTGACATCAGTCCAAGGAAGAGATTATTTGGAGATTATAAGAATTATGCTATTTCAAACAAGTGATGAGTAAATTCGTGAAGGTGAGAGGGGATGCAAGTCAAAGAAAATGAATTTTCGTCCAAGTTTGGCATTTTGGAATAAAATACGGCCTGAGCTAAAATACTCGGTATTTATGGATTAATGTCATACAAGGTACCACATGACCATGATAGTAAAGTGTTTAAGGTGTGTGAAAAGTGAGTAGTATTTTAAGTAAGTTGAGATAATTCTTAATTATGTAGATAATTGATTAATTGTGGGAATAATTATGATTAAGTAGATAAAAATCTTTTTTTGGGGCTGCCACTTGGCATCAATCTAAGCCAAAAGTTGCACTAATAGGCATGATGAGTCGTAAGGCATGAAATGCCTTGTTTACACGTACAAATACTTGGATTGAAAAGCTAGGCTTAGCCATTCTTTTTCATGGCCTCTTTACTGATAAGTAACAAGAGATTGATGCAATTACTAATGGGAAATGTTAAAGTGAAGTTCTGCACAAATTAATAAAACTTGTTGTGACCAAGCTTCATCCAATTGCTTTCTCCTTTCTGCAATTTCAACAATATAGACGTGCCAGTTGGAACTGCAAGTGATCAACCTTTCGGGCTCAAGAAGTTTAAATTGCGCTTGTTTTATGCTTCAGATATTCGGTAGCCTAATATTGAGGTAATTTCTTAGCTGAAAATAAAATTTCAGTATATATGTTCATTACTTACAGAAAGTACTACTATAATTGGATTTTGGGTAATTAAATGTACTTATAAAAAAATAAAGAACATAAGTGTAGTCAAAGAAAAAGTTATTTGATTGATTCTTGAAATAGTGATTGTGTGGAACAAAATGGAAAATAAGGAATAGTAATTTTACTTCACATTACTTTAATGGAGTATTAAGCTAGTAAGCTACTACATCATTTGCTAATGATTTCATTGCTTCTCAATATTTATTGTGGTAAAACTAAATTCATGTAGTGCTTCAACCAGAAGTTATGAACTGAATAATGAAGTAATTGCACAGAACTTTTATGAAATACTTCACCTTGATTTGAAAGTGAGGCACACAACCTTCAGTCGTGGATATTTGGAAATTTATGAGATAGCATGGTACACAAAGTAACAAGAGAATCGGTCCAGGTATGTTAAGGCTAAGCCCTTCCTTCATTTTGGCATGATCTTGTAATTACATGAGTTTGATAACGAGGTATATTGAAAAATTCATATTCCTGAATTTTATGTACATTTCCTAGTCTCATAAGTTACAATATTCTCCCTTATTGGGACTTCATATTCAATTGAGTATTGTCTTCTTCCAGTCAAGAGAGCAGAGAATCTATATATACAGTATTATATTATTTTTATTACCATCGAGCTATAATCGATGGGCAGGCCCCTATTGGGCAACCTCTGATCAAATGGTAAGTTATATACCGAACCTACTGATGTCGAGCGCCTATGAGCGAGACCAGTTGGTAGAGATACAGAGCCTAGTATGGTCTAGCGCCTATGAGCGAGCCTACTATGGCAGAGCAGTTATATATATACCGAGCCTACTGTGGCCGAGCGCCAATGAGCGAGCCCAGTTGGCCGAGATACAGAGCCTAGTATGGCCGAGCGCCTATGAGCGAGCCTACTATGGCAGAGCAGTTATATATATACCGAGCCTACTGTGGCCGAGCGCCAATGAGCGAGCCCAGTTGGCCGAGATACAGAGCCTAGTATGGCCGAGCGCCTATGAGCGAGCCTACTACAATAGAGCAGTTATATATATATATATATATACACTGAGCCTTATAGGGCCAGACAACTATTTTACTTATTATATAGAGAGAATTGAGTTAGTATCAGCAAGTAAGCATATGTTCAGTTTATCAGTTCAGTTTCAGCTTTCTGTATACTGCCTTACATACTCGGTACATTATTTCGTACTGACGTCCCTTTTGCCTGGGGACGCTGCATTTCATGCCTGCAGGTCCTGATAGACAGGTCGAGAGCCCTTCAAGTAGGCTATCAGCTCAGCGGAAGATGTTGGTGCGCTCCATTTGCTCCGGAGTTGCTTACTTGGTAAGTATAATTAGGACAGGTATTGATTGGTATGGTGGGGCTTAGTCCCGACCTTTATGATACTTATGTACTCTTAGAGGCTTGTAGACAGATGTCATGTATACGAATACTTGTATGGCCTTGTTGGCCTATGTTTAGAGTTTATAAATGATTATGTTGGCCTATTAGGCCCGTATGTCATGAGTATATGATGATGTAATAAGAAAGATACATTACGATTGTACTCGGTTGATTAAGGTACCGGGTGCCCGTCGCGACCCATCAGTTTGGGTCATGACAAAAGTGGTATCAGAGCAGTTCTGTCTTAGGGAATCTACAAGTCGTGTCTGTAGAGTCTTGTTTATGGGTGTGTCGTGCACCACACTTATAAGCAGGAGGCTACATGACATTTAGGACTGTCACTCTTTCTTCCTACTCTAGATTGTGTGGTAGAGCTCAGTTATAAGAACTCAATTTCCTAAACTCTGTCTTACGACGATGCCTACATCCAGAAAGACGCTTGGTAAGAGATATAACTATAGAAGAGTTGAGTCAAAGGAACTCGATTTTTGCATCATGCTTATGATGAGTAAACGTAAGGTCTTCAGTAGATCGTGTGTGTGTGTGTGTAAGAGATATAACTATAGAAGAGTTGAGTCAAAGGAACTCGATTTTTGCATCATGCTTATGATGAGTAAACGTAAGGTCTTCAGTAGATCGTGTGTGTGTAAGCTCCTTGGTAAGGATACCTAAGGCAATAATACTTATTCACTCTTACGGTAAAAAGGAATAAAGTAACCGGAAGTTAGATACAAGTTGCAGCAAGTAAAAGAAATAGGGTAAAGAAGGGTACGAGGTACCTAGTTAATAAAGATTATCATTAATTACCATTCAGGAATAGAGACATAAGCATTTTGAATTACCTTCAAAAATAATAGATGTACGTACAACCGGCCACACCTATCTCAGTCATGCCCTATGGGAGCTAACAAATATGGTTTAAGAGAAGGACAGGATAGTAGGATCCGGCTGGGGTTAGAGTAACCCAAAATGATGAATGGATGGTTTGTGTTAGTTGACATTTCCGAAGGATATTACAAAGGTGCTAATAGATCTCCTTGTGAGACACCCAGATGGTGCACTCTAAGATAGTACAGCTAAATATGAGTACTGCAAAGATAGGCACTGGAAGCCTCGAAGAGATAAATATTACCTTGGTATAGCTCCCATCCCTAGAAGAGATAGAATATTAGGCAACCTAAAGAGCCAGTAGGTGGAGCAAGGGGAGCTAAAAGCAAAAGAATGTCTTGTTCAAGTTTTTGGAATAATAGATATAAATGTCAGTCGGAAATAAGGAGAGAGTTAATGATTCATTATGAGTAAGATGTATTACATGGATGACAACAGTAGATCAAAAAGGTAACAAATACTATAGAATCTGTAGTCAAGTAAAGGAAAATACAAGAGGTGATAGGCCTTGAGACAACAAAAGAGTATAAGCCATAAAGTCACATCCTCATTTCAAGAAATAAGTTCGTGACTCCAACATGACTACCTGAAGGAAAAGTTAAACCCCAGAGTAATACGAACCAGCATGGGTTGGTGAATAAGATAAAATAAACATGAATTAGGGACTGAGTGATTTGATAATAGTCGGCATTATGAGAATTTTAGAGGTTTCCTTCCGGTAATAATAGAATGAACGACAGAAGAATAACCTTTAAAGGTCATTCAGGAAAACGCTTCCCTAAAGCAAGAAATATAAGCAAAGTTAAGCTTAAGGGACTATATGTGCTAGTTACACTAAGTTCCACCATTGCGAGTGAGGAATTTTGTTATCCTTGGTGCAGAAGGATTACCGAAAGGCAAGTAAGGGTCATTGATGATACGAAAAGACGCCAAAGATAGAGAGGAAAAGCATTTTTAGGTAGGTCGTCGTAGCTCCAAGTCTTAGTACTCCCCTAAAGAGGGGAATATGGAATGATAAAGGAAGAATGCGATAAAAATGAGAAAGGAATGAGGTTGCACTCATCTAAATCCTAGAGATAGGCTATGAATCTAGAACGTTATGTAAGCACGACGTCAGAAAAAGGAAGTAAGGGTTCCTGCCCGGAAGGTTATTGATAAATAAGGAGTCAGTGCAAGAGGTAAGTTAGACAAAGGAAATGACCCAAGAGAGATTACGCGGAATATGGATATGAGAATGGGCCGACGAGTAGTTAGTAGTTGATTCAGGAAGATCCTAGTCATGACTAAACAAGAAGTTACAGACAAATTAGCAGATCATGCAAGATAAACTAGTAAACCCCAACATGGAGAATTCAGCCTTGCAGTAATGTCATTATTGTCACACCTCCTTTTTACTACCCCGGAAGGGTATAAGGAAGTTTTTCCAATTTAAGTGACAATCGAAGCGGGATTATTTTATTTAAAATTCAGAGTCGCCACTTGGAATAATTTATGGTGTCCCAAGTCACCGGTTTAAATCCCGAACCGAGGAAAAATTGACTCTATTCTACAGTCTGCGAACACAGAAATCCGAGTAAGGAATTCTGTTAACCCGAGAGAAGGTATTAGGCATTCCCGGGTTCCGTGATTTTAGCACGGTCGCTCAACTATTATTATTGGCCTATTTATCTGATTTTAAAACATTGTTTGAAACCTATGTGAATTTTATCCCTTTTAAACCGCTTTTAGTTATTTATGGAATTATTTTCGAACAAGTCACGATGTCGTACACTTGTCGTTTTGGTATACGTTGCAAACTGTGCCACATGAAATGCACCCGCGATTTACGTCATATTTATTTTATTACAATTCGAAGTTATAGTCGGGTCACATGAAATGCACACCCGAAATTGGATTTACGGTATTATACACATTGCGAATTGCGCTACGTGAAACGCACCCGCAATTCACAACATGTTAATTTTTATTATTGTTTGAAGTTATAGTCGGGTCACATGAAATGCACACCCGAAATTGGATTTACGGTATTATACACATTGCGAATTGCGCTACGTGAAACGCACCCGCAATTCACAACATGTTAATTTTTATTATTGTTTGAAGTTATAGTCGGGTCGCATGAAATGCATACCCGAATTCGGATTCATGTACCGCGACTATGCCACAGGAACCGTACCCATAGTCATGATAATTTATTTTATTAATATGCACCTAAAGCAACTAACTACAGAGAATCAAACCCTTTTAATGCCATAAAGTTTTTACTAATTAATATCCTATTGACGGATCAACTCTTTGATATATTAAAAGACTTTGAACAAAATTCAATCAACCATCAACATGCAGATGCCTGGTTTTGAAATAAACATACAACATGCGCACACATATGAACAAAATTCAATCAACCATCAAGTAATTATCAATACCAACATAATCTAACCAATAACGAGTCGTCAGTAACTAAACCAAATAACACCCGGTTCACAAAAACGAATCATTTTCATTTTAATAAATAAAAGATTAGGACAATAGAGAGAATGGGACCTCAAAGTTGACGACGCTATATATCTTGAAAACTAACAGTTGACGGAACTGAAAATGGGACCTCGACCGGAGCAACGAACGTTAACCTCGGCAGACCAAAGCTTCGCCGGAAAAACTTAAAAATAAAGACAAAGCCGGATATGAAATTCCGACGAGAATCAGTAAATAGCACACACGCCGCTACTTCCACAACGGCGAACGGTGCGAATCGAGGAGGGAGGTCGTTTTGTCCATGGCTGGTCGCAGTAATCGGCTATAACAACAAAACTGAGGGAGACAGAGAGGACGTCGTCGCCGGTCACTTAGCCATTGATGACGGCGACGCAACAGCGACTCCAAAAGAAGAGAGAGAGAGACATTAGAGAGAGAAGAAGCTGGTTGCTAGGAGGCTGATGGATTTTGAGCGAAAGAAGGTTAGGGACGTGCGGTTGTTCCTGGGAGGTCGCTGTTGTGGTAGGGATGTGACGGCCGGTGAAGGCGGGGTTTCCAAAATCCGGCAGTAAACTGGTGGCGGAGACACTGGTTGAGTGAGGGAACGCTGCTCTTTTTTTTCGTTGTTAGGTTGTATCCATCGGTATAAGGTGTGTAGTTTTGGAGAGGAGGTGGGGTGGTGGCCGTCCGGTGGTTACTGGTAGGCGGCTGTTTTGGGTTTGGTGGTGTGTTCTGTAGATGAAGGGTGTATTTTTTGTGTGTAAGGTTGATGAGGTTGGTGGTGTTGATGGGTGTTGAAGTCCGGCCGGCGGGTGGCAGTGGTGGAGACGGCAGAGGGGTCTTGGAGGGGACGTACGGCTGTGTGTATGTGTTAGGTTTGAAGGAGAAGGTTTTCAGGTGCTGTATTTGGGTCTCTTTTTTTTGTTGAAGAAGGTCCCCCTTGGTTCTTATGGGTGTAGTGTATTTGAAGAATGAGTATAGGTTTTGGGGTTAGGTTAGTGGGTATTGGGATAAAGGGAATGGGCTTTTGAAATTGGGTCAAAGACCAAAAAATGGACTTTACAACCCAAAAACTCACCCTTCCTTTTAAAAATGATACAAAATTTATAATTCTAAAAATATTAATTAAAACTTAATTAATTAAATATTAAAATAAACTCATTTTTTTATATATTTTTAATTTTTTGTACTAAAATAAAGTAAAAGAGTTAAAACTAGCTAAAATGACGATATTAGGCCTAAACTAAATATTAAACGCTAAAATGTATAAAATCTCTGAGAGGGTCAAAATTACACGTCTACAATTATAATACTTGAGATATATTCAAATAGGAGTCGGGGTAGTTAAAGGTAGCGTATGAGTGTTACGGGAATAAAAGAAAGTGTCACTGGGAAGACAATCAAAATATCAGTTTAGAAGCAACCCTACAAGCACAGGGATACAGAGGTAGGCAATTACGGATGATTATAGGCAAGGAAGGACATCAAACGGTCCGTAATAAGCTCACAGCTTTACAAGAGTCAAGGGTTCTACCTAAGTACTACAACGAAAGACTAGTTGAGAAAATAAGGAAAACGGCTTTAAACAAAGCACAACGACCTAAAGAGGAAATGGTCGTGTAACAACAGCCTTACAACAAAATTGTAAGCACTCCAAAGGAAAGTGGCTCCTACCGTGGCTAATGAATGGGAAGTAAAGTAAAAGTAATATTCAAGATCATATGAGTTGGACGAAAATTCTGGCATGTGTGGGCACTGAGATAAGCTAAGTATGGACGCAACAAGGGGGCAGAAAGACCAAGAAAAGTAATAGCATACGTTGAAAGAAAGCTAAGATAGAACGAAATAAATTATCCGATCAATGATCCAGAGTTGGTTACATTATGAACGCACTTAAGAGTTCGGAGTATTATCCATGCAGCATATATATTGGCAATCATACAGCCGTAGAAGGTTCCAGTAGAAAGAATTGACCCCAGGTCATAGATCGAATTGTTAAAGGATTATATCATGGATATTCTATAGAGCCCATGAAGGCTATACGTAATAACTAATACCATAAACCGCAGATCAGGAGGTAGCTTAAGCTTACATAAAGACTGATCAGAAGAAGGAGGAAACTAAAGAGTTACATCAACGAAGTAAATCAGGAATCTGATTATTGGACTCAGAAAATTATAGAAATTGTGATTGAGCACATTACAGGGTCGCTCTTAATATCAGAGGTACAAAAGGGATAGTAAGACAACCATATTCTATAACGGCCCTATGATGAAGCCGGTCAGAAATGTACCAGCCTCATAACAAGTCAGTACGAAGCTGCCACCGGGTGATGTATGCACCAGAGGTGCAAGTATTATAATAGAGCTCAAAGTTATGGACGTAAATTACACCTAAATGGAACGGAGGTCATGAAAGGAATAAAAGATACGATGCGAGATTTTAAGGTAAGGTAAAGGTGAAAAACGTACGAGATACTCAAAGGCAGAAGATCGCGAATAGTCCATACTTCGGATAAAAGGCTAGAAGCGCGAGGATTTAGTATCTAGGAATAATAACGGCATCGTCAGTAACATATCTTCCAACCTATGGTCTAGGTATCGAAAAGCCTGACTGAGAGAGTAAAGAAGAGTTAGAGACGATGTGATGTCTGGCTTGATGTTCCAAAATGACATAGGAAATCTATGATGCAAGCAAGTTTAAAGGTTGCAAGTAATGGATATGTGTAGGTCGCAAGCTATTGTATGGTGAAGCGACAAGGTTCTAGAAGAGAGGAGAAAGGATAAGAACGAGGGATTGAGAAGGTAAAAAAAATGGATAAGTCATCGGGATTAGGCCCATGAAAACAAGAAAAGCAGATGGTTCTCTAAGTTATACAAAGCTCACTATAGCCTGAATGAACTTAAAAGAGTCTAAGACTAATATCATTTAGAAGAGATGAAATGCTACCCTCTAATAGGATGAGGGTGTAATTGTGATAGATAAAGGATGACATTTGGGCTTTCGATTTAGTAATGATCTGACGAAGAAAAGAAAGGGATCTCATGAATTAGACAAGATTAAAACACCCACGTAAGGTGAACCATATTGGGATGCGGTGAAATACGGTTATGGAAGTATAATATCGTATCACCCAGGTGGGTCAGAAAAATCACTTCAAATATTCCATGATGCAAGTAGTATAAGCCCTAGTGGCAATATATTACGTAAGGAATTTCAAGTTATCAATGGATGGTTGTAGATAAACATTGAGGTGAATCAAAAATGGATGGGTAAGAATTGCAAAGTACGAGATGAGGCCATAAGTCTTAAGATGAATAGTAATGAAGAACGTTAAAGGATTTATCGTTATGCATATAGGATAAGCAACAAAAGTAACCTGGAGTTCGATAGCAGACTTTGGTATCGATAGATCGAAGTAAGAATTTTGGTATAATATGGCCTACTTAGATGTAGTAAAGCTAATGACGCCCAGAGGGACAACTAGACATAATTTTGTATATGTTCACAAAGTGAAGCCTAGAGATTGGCTAAAAGATGGAAGAGAAGATAAGAGTCAGACACTCATACAAAGTTAGAGGCGTAAATGATGCATGATAGAAGGTAGAAACAGTTACGAGACTAGAAGGATTCCGACTACAAGTCGTGGTGTGAGAAAGAGGCTTAAAGGGGGAAATGCCCTGCCCTTTGGGATTCATTCACAGAACAATCGCCTAGATGGCAAGACGAGTACTAAAGTATTTGCAAGACCTATGTGTTATGAGAATGATAAGAGCATCAGTCAACATTCGAGGACAAATGTTCCAAAAGGGGGAATGATCTTACGCCCCGTAATATTACGTCGATATTACGTTCTGCAGTATTATATTACGACGATGTTGCACCCTGTAATATAGTACGTTGAATTTGTCGTAAGGTAATTGACATCAGTCCAAGGAAGAGATTATAAGAATTATGCTATTTCAAACAAATGATGAGTAAATTCGTGAAGGTGAGAGGGGATGCAAGTCAAAGAAAATGAATTTTCGTCCAAGTTTGGCATTTTGGAATAAAATACGGCCCGAGCTAAAATACTCGGTATTTATGGATTAGTGTCATACAAGGTACCACATGACCATGATAGTAAAGTGTATAAGGTGTGTGAAAAGTGAGTAGTATTTTAAGTAAGTTGAGATAATTCTTAATTATGTAGATAATTGATTAATAGTGGGAATAATTATGATTAAGTAGATAAAAATCTTTTTTTGGGGCTGCCACTTGGCATCAATCTAAGCCAAAAGTTGCACTAATAGGCATGATGAGTCATAAGGCATGAAATGCCTTGTTTACACGTACAAATACTTGTATTGAAAAGCTAGGCTAAGCCATTCTTTTTCATGGCCTCTTTACTGATAAGTAACAAGAGATTTGATGCAATTACTAATGGGAAATGTTAAAGTGAAGTTCTGCACAAACTAATAAAACTTGTTGTGACCAAGCTTCATCCAATTGATTTCTCCTTTCTGCAATTTCAACAATATAGACGTGCCAGTTGGAACTGCAAGTGATCAACCTTACGGGCTCAAGAAGTTTAAATTGCGCTTGTTTTATGCTTCAGATATTCGGTAGCCTAATATTGAGGTAATTTCTTAGCTGAAAATAAAATTCCAGTATGTATGTTCATTACTTACAGAAAGTACTACTATAATTGGATTTTGGGTAATTAAATGTACTTATAAAAAAATAAAGAACATAAGTGTAGTCAAAGAAAAAGTTATTTGATTGATTCTTGAAATAGTGATTGTGTGGAACAAAATGGAAAATAAGGAATAGTAATTTTACTTCACATTACTTTAATGGAGTATTAAGCTAGTAAGCTACTGCATCATTTGCTAATGATTTCATTGCTTCTCAATATTTATTGTGGTAAAACTAAATTCATGTAGTGCTTCAACCAGAAGTTATGAACTGAATAATGAAGTTATTGCACAGAACTTTTATGAAACACTTCACCTTGATTTGAAAGTGAGGCACACAACCTTCAGTCGTGGATATTTGGAAATTTATGAGGTAGCATGGTACACAAAGTAACAAGAGAATCGGTCCAGGTATGTTAAGGCTAAGCCCTTCCTTCATTTTGGCATGATCCTGTAATTACATGAGTTTGATAATGAGGTATATTGAAAAATTCATATTCCTGAATTTTATGTACATTTCCTAGTCTCATAAGTTACAATATTCTCCCTTATCGGGACTTCATATTCAATTGAGTATTGTCTGCTTCCAGTCAAGAGAGCAGAGAATCTATATATACAGTATTAAATTATTTTCATTACCATCGAGCTATAATCGATGAGCAGGCCCCTATTGGCAACCTCTGATCAAATGGTAAGTTATATACCGAACCTACTGTGGCCGAGCGCCTATGAGCGAGCCCTGTTGGTAGAGATACAGAGCCTAGTATGGCCGAGCGCCTATGAGCGAGCCTACTACGGCAGAGCAATTATATATATATATACCGAGCCTACTGTGGTCGAGCGCATATGAGCGAGCCCAGTTGGCCGAGATACTGAGCCTAGTATGGTCGAGCGCCTATCAGCGAGCCTACTACGGGAGAGCAGTTATATATATATATATACCGTGCCTTATAGGGCCGGATAACTATTTTACTTATTATATTGAGAGAATTGAGTCAGTATCAGCAGGTAAGCATATGTTCAGATTATCAGTTCAGTTTCAGCTTTCTGTATACTGCCTTACATACTCGGTACATTATTTCGTACTGACGTCCCTTTTGCCTGGGGACGCTGCGTTTCATGCCTGCAGGTCCTGATAGACAGGTCGAGAGCCCTCCAAGTAGGCTATCAGCTCAGCGGAAAATGTTGGTGCGCTCCATTTGCTCCGGAGTTGCTTACTTGGTAAGTATAATTAGGACAGGTATTGATTGGTATGGCGGGGATTAGTCCCGTCCTTTATGATACTTATGTACTCTTAGAGGCTTGTAGACAGATGCCATGTATACGAATACTTGTATGGCCTTGTTGGCCTATATTTAGATTTTATAAATGATTATGTTGGCCTATTAGGCCCGTATGTCACGAGTATATGATGATGTAATAAGAAAGATACGTTACGATTGTACTCGGTTGATTAAGGTACCGGGTGCCCGTCGCGGCCCGTCAGTTTGGGTCGTGACAGATTGGCCAAGAAGCACCATCACAAAAAACTTGATCTCGAATTTTTAGTTTTCACTCGAAACTTTTAATCTTTGAATTTTGACTCTTGGATTTTTAATTATACCCAAAAACGTTTCTTTAAGTTTCTCACTCTTGGGTTTTTAGTTGCACTCGAAAAATTTTCTTTGAGTTATGACACTTGAATTTTTAGTTATACCTGAAAACTTTTAAAACCTCCCAACCTTTGAGACCGGAGATGTTAATGACTAGAAATTTTGTATTTCTAGTTTTGATAAAGTCCAGGAATTTAATGCGTCCGGTTAACTTTACTATCGGGAAACAAGACATCCGATCTTTAGCCATTTGATTGGATGGATTCATAAGAGAGGGCCCTTATGTTTACGGTACTTATGAAGGGGATGTCTCCTGTTCATCTGGGCACAAATATTCAGATTTGTAATCCTTTTTTTGCTTCTAAGTATGAGCAAATATTAAGAATAATTTTATTCATTCAAACATATATGAGAATATTTTTAGAAAGTGAAGGTAATTTTTTATTCCATTCCATGACCATATACAAGTGTTTACAACTTTGTATGTACGACAGTTTACATGAAATGAACCAAAAAACTTACAAGAGTATTGCGGTCGGACTGACATTTATTGGGTCAAGTCGGTTTTTCATTCTGATTTCTTTTTCCCTGGGGCTGATCTAGCAGTCCCCAGTCCTTTAACTGACAATCCCAATTCTTTTCTTTATTCCGGAGCCAGTTCAGGCTATGTCCGATATCCTATATAGATTGTTCTGGAGCCATCTTCAGATTCTTTCAGTACTTATTGTCACAGTTTCTGCTGCTCTAAGGTAACAACCCCTAGTATGCGTTGACATTATTGTCTTTCATCGAAGTTATTTTCTGGTGACTCGCTTCGGGTACGCCCCTGCCTCATGTTAGTCTGTCATCCTGACGGGTATGTTTCAAACCGGTGTTTGGAATGCCTTCTATCAAAGTTCCATTGACCTTGACTCTGGTATGTAGAAGATGTCGATTTAATTATTTGATTATTTTCTACACGAATCTTTGACTCGTATCTACTATGAACATCTTCCCATGTTGTTGCTTGAAATTCTAACAAACTTTCCTTTAACTTCCTCGAGGCGTCGGAGCTAAGAGACCTGGACCCTTGGTAAATCCTTTTGCTACCCATTCATCCGGTACTGCCGAAAACAACATGCGTTCCCTCTAGAACCTTATCACGAACTCTCGTAGCAACTCCGAGTTTCCTTGAGCAATTCTGAATATATCAGCTTTTTTAGCTTGCACTTTTATTGCTCCAGCATGAGCTTTGATGAAAGAATTTGCAAGCTTTTCATAAGAATCAATTGAGTGTTCAGGTAAAAGTGAATACCATATTAAAGCCCATTTTGTTAGGGTTTCACAAAATTTCTTTAACAAGACTGATTTGATCTCATGTGGAGCCAAATTATTTCCCTTCACAACTATAGTATAAGTTGTAACATGTTCCTGTGGATATGATGTTCCATCATAATTTGGAAAATCTGACATCTTGAATCTATTTGGAATCAACTATGGAGCTACACTCGGTTTGAACGGCAATTGAAAATACTTTTTTGAGTACGGGCCCTTTAGGACAGGAGGTGCTCTCGAGATTTGATCTATCCGGACATGAAATTCCTTAGCATTCTGATTTATTTGAGAATTGATTTCTCTCATACATATCATGAGTTCGTCTTGGAAAGTATCATTTTTATTTTTCATTTCCAGATCCACTGCCCGCACCACATGCTTTTCTGTTGTTTCTTCTGAACTTCCCCCGGGTAATAATGTAACCGGTTCTTAGTGCCATTTGATTTATAGGGAAATAATAAGGGACTCAAACTCCACCATTTGAATTATTTGAAGCCCCTAATATTCCTTGTTGAAGTTCAGCCATTATCCGATCTTGTCTTGAGAGATGGTTTATAATTTTTCGTTGTTGTGCTTTTTCACAGTAACTAACAGCGGCTCACCATTCATATCATCTGGGTTAGGACTCCTCTCATGTTGAATCTTTCTTTATACCTGGTTAGGATTTGACTGTTTCCATCGAGACGGGTTTTACTAGTTGAACCATCATGTTGATTACCATCATGGAGATTGTCCACGGACTCGTCGTTGTAATTTATTCCAACATTGAGAAAGTTGTTGATATCATTATGTGCCATAATTGTAGTATGCTTAAAACAAAAAAACTTTTAAAGCACGTGAGTATAAGATGAACAGATCAAAATAACACCACATTAGCATATGCCCCATGATGGGCGTCAAATCGTTTAACGTAAAAACGGTATAGTTGAATTTGTATCGTGGTTTATAGACATGTGGATTAGATTGATCTGATAAAATAAAGTAATTAGGAACAAAGCAATTAAAATAAATAGAATTGAAGAAAAGACAAGCCTGTGCTTCAGAATGTTCCCACAAAAATCAAGAATAATTAGAAAATCTTGGTAACACTTGTGTAAAGCTTGAGAAAAAGAATACTAATCTTTTGCTATCAATGTTTTTTGATGTCTTACAATAGAATGAAAACCTTTATTTATTAGACTATGATCTACCAATTAATTACCAATATTAATGCTACAATAAAAGGTAGTAAAAAGGTAATAAAGAATATTAAAGGGTAACAAAAATAAAGGCTAATAAAGATGAGAGGAATTTGCGGTCTTCTGTAACGTTTCTGCAATGGTCATATCTTGAATTTCTTCTTGTACGACAATAGGTTTATATTTGATATCAACATGGTCAAATCATTGCTGAATGAAACGTGTTAATTCCTAATTAACTCATCTTCTGAGATCGGTTTTAATCGTATACACCTATAACCTTTCAATGTATTCTATTTTAATTTGTGTTTTATCTTGCTCTTCTATTTTAGATCTATCTTTATGTACATATTAGTTGCATCGTTATGTGGCAAATGAGACCTATTGTAATGACACAACCGTTCATTTTGAGTTTTGTCGCCTCGTTCCCCCATTTACTGCGTATTCTATGCTTAATTGGTGTTATGTGACTTGCCGGGGATGCTTCAGAATGAATTGGGACACTTAGTCCTAAGGTTGGAAGCCTAAGTTGAAAGACATGACCAGATGTTGACTTATGTGTAAATGGCTTTGAAATGGATTTTAGACGGTTCTGATAGCTCCGTAGGGTAATTTTGGACTTAGAAGTGTGTCCAGATAGTGATTTGAAGGTCCGTACTTGATTTGGGCTTGAATTGGCGAAAGTCAGAAAATTGGAAGTTTGACTGAGAGTTAACTTTGTGATTTTTGGGCTCAGATTTTGGTTAAGGAAGTTTGAGTAAGTCCTTTATGTCATTTATGACTTGTGTGCAAAATTTGAGGTTACTCGGAGTTTATTTGATAGGTTTCGGCATTGATTGTAGAAGTTAGAATTCACTAGTTTTCATTAGGCTTGAATTGGGGTGCAATTCGTATTTTGATGTTGTTTGATGTGATTTGAGGCCTCAACTAAGTTCATATCATGTTTTAGGACCTGTTGATATGTGTGGTTGAGGTCCTAGGGGCCTAGGGAATCAAATTGAATTGTGGACTTAGAAGTGTCGAACCTGGAATTTTGCTGGTGTGACCGCACCTACGAGGGATTAATCACAAGTTCGAGCTCGCAGAAGCGAGCAGTGCATCGCAGGTGCAAGCCTGGAGAGATTGGCCAGGGTTCAGAAGGGTCTCCGCAGATGCAGATTTATTGGAGGCAAGGCCAGGGTTCAGAAGGGTCTCCGCAGAAGGGGTCGATATCTCGCAGATGCGGAAGATTAGCCGCAGGTGCGCGCGGTCGGGAGTTGAGTGTTTTCCTCATAAGCGGATTTTTGACCGCAAAAGCAGCTATTTGGACCGAAGAAGAGGAACCTTTAAGTAGTGTTTTAATTCGAGGGTTCTAAGATTTCTTTTCATTATTGGACTTTACAAGATCGGATTGAGACGATTTGTGGGAGGGATTTCACCAGATTTCTTAAGGTAAGCTAATCGGTTCCAAACCTACACCACTATAGAGTAGCGAGGATGGTCGATGTAGTTTTACCCAACAAGGTCGTGATCGATTTCCACAGTGAGTTAATTGATTTGGAATTAGGTATCTAACTAAATCTAGATGCGTGTGTTGTTCCTAATTGCGCTTCCAAACATGATTGTGATGATTCTACTTCTACTTCTATTTCTATTGTATGCTAAGATTAAAGCTAAGTACAATATTTTTTTTGATGGTTTTTCAAGTGTTTGAAAGGACTAGGGTAGCGACTTCCGCCTAGGTGGATATCTAAAAAATATCGAGAATATTGGGAAATATTGGTCAATTTGGGGTCGTAATATAGCTATCACACCCAAGTACTCACTCTATACCTCTTGGTAGTTTGAGTGATTTTTCCCAATTTGTCTTTCTCAAGTCCAAATGGGTATTCATGCAACACAAATGATATTAGCTCAAGTCGAGTATTACTATCTTATGGTTTAACCCTTTAATTGGGGCTATCAATTTCTTGAGTTCACCCCAATTCCTTGTTAGCTTAATTATTCTAGACTTAGTCCCTCTTTCTCAAGAAGAGCCTAAGTCATAAAGGCATGAATCAGTGTTTGCAACCACTAATTCTACAATTCTAGCATGATTAGGCTAAATATCACTAACCCATAAACAATCAAGCCCTAAAATTCAAGACCCATTAAATATTCACACTAGGGTTGGGTTAGGACCCTAACTATGGGTCTAGATACTCATAATAATAGCAGAAATCAAATATAAAGAGGGGATACAATCCATAATATTAAAGTAAAATATGAAAATCTAATGTTTGAAGGTAAATCTTGTACAAAATTGCCCAAATAGGAAAAACTAGTCGTCTCACGTACTCAGCAAAAACATTACATAACCTAAAATTGACAAAAAGATCTATTTATACTATGCTGAAATTTCCAGACAAAAAAAACCCCTACAGAGGTTTTGCGGCCGCGTAATTTTGACCGCGGCCGCACTCTTGCTTTCGCGGCTGCGTAATTTTGATCGCGGTCCGCGTTTCATCACATCTGGGTCTGGGTTGAACCTCGTTTCGCAGACCGCGTAATTTCCACCGCGTCCGCGTGAGATATTTCTGCGGCCGCGTAATTTTGACGTGGACCGCCATTTTCATTTTTGCATCACTTGTGAACTCTCTGAATCTTAGCAATCGTGGTCTGCGAAATTTCAATCACGACCGCGGTGGTACTTTCGCGGCCGCCTCTTTATGACACGGTCTGCGTTCATATTTGTGCCCAAAAACATCTCTTTGATTCTCCAATTCTTAGTCCGCGGATTAATGGCCGCGGTCGCGTTGATACTTACGCGGCCGCACTTTTCTGTCGCGGTTTGCGTACCACACCTCTTGGCCCAGTCTTCGTTTTTTTCAAGTTTGACTCCTTTATGAGTTGATTGTGGCTTCTTTGGCTCATTTAGAACAAACCCCGCAAGCAAGCATATTAAGTTAGTTTCTGGGAATACCTTAATGCATTCTTGGCCCAAAACATAAGTAAAAGAGAGCAAATAGTAGGCTAAAATCCCTATTTATCAACTCCCCCAAACTTAAGCTTTTGCTTGTCCTCAAGAAAATAAGGTAATTCCCACATCCACAAGTAAAAGAAAAGTATATTTCAGTTGGCCTAAGGTGACTCCATCAAGCATCAATTGGGACTAACACTTACCCTCAACACAAATGAATTATCAACAACATCATGTTACGGCCTTTTGAGTTCTATAGTTCTAATGTGACACAAGAGCCTCAAGAGCTGACTCAATTCATCAAGGAAGCTCGTTCTCTAATGTAGGTCATTGTGGATCCCAAACTTTTCCTCCTCTACTCTCCATGAGCAAATCTCACTTTTTAGAATGTATCACTCATATCAAGGATTGTGAAGAAGAGCGTTCATCACTCTCAAAAGAATGCCACAAGTTCGGCACTAAGTACCATAAGCTTGCCCCTTATATAAATCACCACTAATGTTAGATCACTCAACTTGAAATCATGTAGGGTTTTAGCGGGGATGTAATGAAGGCTTTTGGATCAATGTAGGATATAACGAACTATGATGGTTTCATCTTTCCTTAAGCACTCCATTTTCTCATTTTGGCTCATACTTTCTTGACTCTTTGAGTCATTTTCTTCATCCTTAGGGGAACTAGAGAGACATACCGTCACTCTTTCTTACTCATAAAAATCATTTTTATCCTTTTCTCATCATTCCATGCCTTTCATCATTACGTTCTTTGAATCCCTTCAACCTTCTCTTTCTTCTTGACATAATTCTTTTTGGCTTTTCATCCTTTTCTTTGTTTTTCCTT
The DNA here is from genome assembly GCA_005239495.1 of Nicotiana undulata. Taxonomy (NCBI): domain Eukaryota; kingdom Viridiplantae; phylum Streptophyta; class Magnoliopsida; order Solanales; family Solanaceae; genus Nicotiana; species Nicotiana undulata. The sequence continues at coordinate 79,757 of ML284396.1, forward strand.
TTCATCAATTCGTTTTCTTCTTTGAACCTTTTATCACTTTCAAATTCCTCGCCTCTCCCCCAAACTTATGCTCTTGCCAATTGTTCATCATGAATGCTAAGAAAAGATTGGGTGCCAAGAGAGGGTCATTATAAAACAGATAAAGGCTTATAATGTGGCTATTGAATGAAAAAGGATTAGCCTCAAAGGGGTTGACTAGGTATATCATATTGGTAGGCTACGGAAGCTTTCAAAGTTCAAATGGGACCAAGGAGAGCCTACAATCACTTCTCAAGTCGAGCTACACTTAGAATTTTGCCTAGACAAACATTCAGGGCATGTTCTAGACTTATTGGCATGGGACTTGGACTTGCAATTCAATACCTCACCTCTCAAGCTACTGGATTGTTAAAGAGAATAGAGTCGAGGGCCCACAACAACCCTAGCTAAGAATGAAAATCACAAATGTCTCAAAGAAACCACTCGATGATTGTTTTAGTCAACTAAAGAGTCTAAAGGTCAAAACTAGAGCTATTGTTTGTCAATAAACTTGTCTCTAACCATGAGGTCGAAGGTAAATGTGTTTGTACCAATTGAAGCCTGCTTGAGACACTTTTATTCATTACTGCTATATATAAAGCAAAAAGAATACAGACTTAATCCCTTAAGAAGGTTGTCACGCCATCCATCGTTGGGAAAAGCCACCCAGTTCACACAACATCCACCTTTGGAAAGAACTGTGGCATTAAGAAAACCAAAGGCTTATTGATCACGCAAAATGTAAAAAGAAGCTAAAATCTCAAAAAGAAGCTACTAAAGGAAATACGAAGCTAAGTTATTAAGGAAAAATGCAAAAGAAGTTATGAAGTAAACTATGGGAAGTAAAATGAATATGTACAATAATGGAGTGAAGCGAATATATACAAAATGGAAATGAATATATACATCGAATGGTAAAGTTATATACATACCAAAAGTGAAAAATAACGAAATGAAAATTGCGATAAGTAAAAATAATGAGAAATAGTATCATAGTTTATTATATGTCAATCTCATCAAATCAAAATAGACCACCTTTCCAAATCAAAGATAGCATTTTCCTTAATGCTAATATTAAAATAAGATCAGGGAAGGGATAGAGAGTAAAGAAAACTCCCTATGTGGTCTCTATCTGCATGGGGTCAGGCACATGAGTGGGGTCCTCAGACTGCATAGGCTCATCAGCTCTCTCCGAGTCCTCTAACTGGATCTCCAAATCCTCTTACTGGGGGGATAATAAATCCTCTGACTGGGGGATCAAAAATCCTCTAACTGGCTCTCTGTTTGCCTTATCTATACTTCCTGTGCTGCTGGGGAAGTCTCCTCCATAAGCAAGTCCAGTGGGATATCTCCGGCAGAAGTGAACTTCTCTACCTCCTTCTTCAGCTTCTCCACTTACTCCTTTGAGGCCTAAGTCTTTCTCATCTTCTTGACCTGCTTGCCCAGATCCTTTATCACCTTTCCATGAGCATCCAAAGTCTCCAGGATCTTCTTTTGGTTGTCCAGGATCTTCTTCTGGTTGTCGAGAATCTCTTTCAATAAATCCTCCACTGATGGAGGTACCTGAAGTTGTGCTAGGGCTGACTGTGTTGCGACTGCACTGGATAAGACATACATCTTTGATGTAGCTGCCTTCATCCAGTTGTTGATGTTTGATAATATATGAGTAACCCGCAGTGCAGTCTGAGGGTAAGTGGAATATGAGGGCACAGATAATGAGGCGGTGATGGATGGCCTGGATGAACGAGGAGGCATGGCAGCTGAAGAACCCTCTGATGTGGAAGGCTCTGACCCGGTGGCCTCTACCCTTGGCTCTTCAGACTGGCCAATGGAGGTAGTGGTTTTCCCTATGGCCTTCGGGTTGTCTGCTCCTTGAAGGATGTACCAGGAGAAGGGCTTCTTTGGCTTTACTCTTGTGTCATAGTGCCCCTCTACCCCTTGGTCCTCGACATACATAGTGATGAAGTTGGGGTAGGGGTGGGACCTTTCTTCTTTTCCCATTGCTTTAGAGATGTTTTGGGACATGAGTTTCCCCATATTGATTGGATACCCCGCCATGATGGAAGCTATTAAGATCTCCCGAGACAGTGGGATGACAGTATCATACTGGGAGGGGTCCAGTCGGCTGCATACAAATGTGCACCACCATTTGGCTTCAAAGTTGAGGGTGTTTCTGGAAATTGGGACTCCAGCTGTGAGTCAGATCGGTGTTGTCCCTGGGATGGATATTACCTCTGCTAGCCAAAGACGGGCTGCTTCATCTAGGGCTATCTTCTCCAAAAACTTTACGTCCTCCACCTCCTCAAAACCAGCATATTTGTTCAAAGTGTTGCCATCAAACTTTATCTTCAAGTTTCGTACCTTTGTCACAGTGGTTCCTTTTTTGATGTGGGCGACATTTGCGTAAATATCCTTGACAAGGTATTCATTGGCATCGACAACTTTGCTGGTGAAGTACTTCCAACCTTATCTCTCATAAAATTGTTTCTTGACATTCGGATTGTGAGGCAGGAGATCTCTTTCTATGAATTGCGCTCAAGGGTGAGCGACCTTTGTGGACACCATTCCCGGAATTTCAGGTAGGCCTTCTCCCTCAGGAACATGTCAGCCCACACCTCGGTCTTTCTTGACCTGGCCAACCCTCCCCCCCCTCCCCCGCATAGGTATCACCTCTTCTCCCATCATCCGAGACTTGTTCCTCATTATCAAAACTAATATGAGCAGTTGTTGAGGCTGGATTTGCAGTAGGTGGGGAAGATAGTGCCGAAGCCTCACTACCTCCTTCTGAGCCATCAGACGACTCAGAAGAGGAGGTAGGTTCATTGACTAGTCTGAAAGGTTTTGATTGAGACCCCGGTTGTTGTTGTTGTGCAGATTATCCCTCGGAAACCTCCCGGGATGGGAGGTATTCACTCGTGTCCGAGGAATCGCCGGAGATCTCACAAGGGTGGCCTTTTTGCTAATAATTTTCTGAGCTTCTAAGGGAAAATCCTGCTTCCCTTTGCCCTGGCCTCGGGAGGATTATGCCCTCCCTTTTGATTTGTCTGAACCACCACGAGATCACACCATTTTCTGCAACACACAAGTAGTGAAAGATCATTAGAATTGGGGTTCAATTAATCCTTAAAACAGTATAGATGAAATGAACACAGCACCTCTTAGAACAAGGAATTGCGGGCCGCGAAAAGGTGAACACGGTCGCAGAAGGTCCATCGCGAACCGCGTAAAAGTGAACGCGGCCACAAAGAGGTCAGGTTCAGAATACTAACTCTCTGATCTTGGTCGAATGCGGACCACAAAAAATTAGACACCGCCACGAATGACCAACCGCGGACCGCGAAAAAATGAATGCGTCCTCAAAAGCAATAAACATACTCACTGAAGTTCAAAAACGTGGACCGCGAAAACTTGAACGATGACGCAAAGTCCCTACCACGGATCACAAAAAAGTAATCGTGGCCGCGAACTCCGATTACTCACTTAACAACTAAAAGCTAGGGTACCGCGGACCGCGGAAAAATTGAACGCGGCCGCATACCCTATCGCGGACCGTGGAAAATTGATCGCGGTCCCGATATTCAAAAGCGACTAGTACTGACGAACACTTTAATTCTAGGGTTTTCACTAAGTGCAAAACTTTGTTCAATTAACATGCAAAGTGACTAACCCTATCCCTCATTAGGCATGTAAACACTATCCACATGTATTAGAACAACAATTAATCATTAATTTGATATTATGGCATGTATCTAACCCTAACTAAAAGGGAAAATTAAAAACACAGTGAAAATAAAAGAAAAAGCTAAAATCAAATCATGGACTTGAACATACTAGTTGTGAGGTTTTAGTAGGAAATGAACTCTTGATTAAAATGAGATGAAATTGAGAGCCATAGAGGATGAACAATGTTTTTTGTGCGGTGAAATGTTAGGGTTCGAAAAGTGCAAAATGATTAAGGACCCCCTATTTATACTTAGAAACTTGTGGAACCCACCGCCTTACCTGAGCGCGGCCGCGAAATTCTATCGCGGTCCGCGCTTGTTACCTTATGAAGAGCCGCTTCAAGCACCTGGGCGGTCCACAAAATAATGGTCGCGACCGCGAAATTCTTCGCAGTCCACCAAAATATGAACGCGGTCATGAACTCTGAAGGATATTTGACATTCCAACTTCAGAGAGTTGGAATTTTGCTCTTTTTAATTACGCGTTCGCGGACATAAAAGTGCAGCCTCGAAATGCTCACACGGACCGCGAAATGCTCACGCGGACCGCAAAATTTTGAGCGCGGTCCACGAACTTCCAACACTTAGCCAAATTGTTTTTTCACATTCCTACATTGCACAACCAATTCCTACATGCACTTCACAACCAGTTAGTCCAAAACAATGCCTAATCTAAGAAGAAAATCAAAAGGAAGAAAAACACATGGGTTGCCTCCCAAGAAGCGCCTGATTTAACGTCGTTGCACGACGCAAGTTACCATCATCACTTGAAATGGATCAAGGCTACCACATGGCTGTCATCAAACTTGCCAAGGTAGTACTTCACTCGGTGCCCATTAACTCTGAAGATCTCACCATTCTTGTTTTTCAAATCAAGAGCATCGAAAGGAGTTTCATGCACCACTTCAAAAGGGCCACTCCATTTTGACTTGAGCTTTCCCGGAAACATCCATAACCGAGAGTTGAATAGAAGAACCAAGTCACCCTCCTTGAATTCCTTGTTCCGGATATATTTGTCATGTAAATACTTCATCTTGTCCTTATACAAGGATGATCTGGAATAAGCATGGAACCGAAACTCATCAAGTTCATTCAGTTGCTCAACCCGGAGATTGGCAATTACATCACATTCAAGGTTTAATATCTTCAGCGCCCACATGGACTTGTGCTCTAATTCAACCGGAAGATGGCATGCTTTCCCAAATACCAACCGGTACGGATACATACCAATTGGATTCTTGTACGCAGTTCTATAAGCCCACAAAGAATCGTCAAGTTTCCTTGACCAATCAGTCTGGTTTGCATTGACAGTCTTGGATAATATGCTCTTTATCTCCCTTTTGGAGACCTCAACTTGTCCACTAGCCTGGGAGTGATAAGGGATTGACACTTTATGATTGACACCATACTTGGAAAGTAAAGTGTCGAAGGCTTTGTTGCAAAAATGAGAACCCACATCACTAATGATAGCCCTCGGGGTGTCAAACCTTGTGAAGATATTTTTCTTTAAGAAAGTCACCACACTTCGTGCCTCATTATTGGGAAAAGCCATAGCTTCAACCCATTTGGAAACATAATCAACAACAACCAGAATATAAGTGTTCCCACATGAAATCACAAATGGCCCCATAAAGTCGATGCCCCACACGTCAAAAATATCTCTCAAGAATAGTGGTGAGAGGCATTTCATCCTTCTTGGAAATTCCACCATCTCTTTGGAACTCATCACACCGCCTAACAAGCTCTCTAGCATCTTTGTACAAGGTAGGCCAATAAAATCCACAACTGAGAACCTTTCTAGCAGTTCTTGCCCCACCATGATGACCACTGTAGGGCGAGGAATGGAAAGTATCAAGAATACTCATTTACTCCTCTTCCGGAACACATATCCGGATGACACCATCATTGCAAATCTTGAAAAGATATGGCTCGTCCCAATAATAATCCAAGTTGTCCCGTTTGAGCTTCTTCCTTTGGTTAGAAGAGAGCTCACTCGGGACAATGCCGGTCACAATAAAGTTAGCCACATGAGCGAACCAAGACATCACATTCAAAGACACAGAGAGGAGTTGTTCATCCGGAAATGAATCATTAATATAGAGGCCATCATGGGGCCTCCCCTCCTCTTCCAAGCGGGACAAGTAGTCCCCCACTTGATGCTCACTCCCTTTTCGGTCTATGATTTCAAGGTCAAACTCTTGTAGAAGAAGAACCTATCTCATCAACCTAGCCTTAGAGTCCTTTTTGGTCATCAAGTAACAAAGTGCCTCGTGATCGGTGTGCACAATCACTTTGGCACCCAAGAGGTATGCCCGAACTTTTCCATGGTGAAGACAATAACTCTTTCTCGGTCACCGTATAGTTGACTTGGGCGTCATTCGTCATTTTGGTTGCATAATAGACTGGATAAAATATCTTTTTGATTCTTTGCCCCAAAATCGCTCCTACCGCAACATCGCTAGCATCGCACATAAGCTCAAATGGTAAGCTCAAATTGGGTGTGGTAATGATGGGAGTGGTCGTCAACCTATACTTTAGAAGGTCAAAAGCTTTCATGCAATCATCAGTGAAAACAAACTTTGTATCTTTTTCCAACAACTTGCACAAGGGGTTCACCCCTTTTGAGAAATCCTTGATGAACCTTCGGTAAAACCCCGCGTGACCAAGAAATCTCCTCACTCCCTTGATGGAAGTAGGAGGATGGAGTTTTGAAATCACTTCAATTTTAGCTTTGTCCACTTCAATATCGTTCTTTGAGATCTTATGGCCGAGGAAAATGCCCTCCTTGGCCATAAAGTGGCACTTTTTCCAATTAAGCACTAAGTTGGTCTCTTCACATCGGGCCAACACTTTGTCAATATTATCCAAGTATTCTTCAAAGCAATCCCCCACAACATTAAAATCAACTATGAATACCTCAAGGAAGTCCTCCACCATATTCGTAAATATTACCATCATACACCGCTGAAAAGTAGCCGGTGCATTACACAAACCAAACGGCAACCGAGAGAATGCAAATGGGCCATACGTACAAGTGAAAGTGGTTTTCTCTTGGTCTTCTGGTGCAATAAGAATCTGGTTGTACCCATAATACCCATCCAAAAAGCAATAATAAGCATGACCGGCTAGTCTATCCAACATTATCAAGAAAGGGCAATGGAAAATGGTCTTTGGGGGTCATTTTGTTCAGCTTTCGATAATCCATGCATACCCTCCAACCGGTGACAGTTCTTGCGGGGATCAGTCATTTTTCTCATTTGTTATTACAGTCATGCCCCCCTTCTTCGGGACACATTGTATCGGCAAAGTCCATGAACAATTCGAAATGGGGTACACAACCCCTGCATCAAGCCACTTTAATAATTTCCTTCTTGACGGCCTTTTGCATGGACTCATTCAACCTCCTTTGATGTTCCACAGAGGGTTTGGAATCTTCCTCCAATATGATTTTGTGCATGCAAAAGGCGGGACTTATACCCCGAATGTCAGCCAAAGTCCATCCAATTGCCTTCTTGCATTCTTCCTTCTTTGAAGCACCGCAAGGGTGGAGTCTACATGCACGTTAGTTAAGCACGAAGAAATAATAACAGGTAATGTGGAACAAGGGCCTAAGAACTCATACCTAAGGTGTGAAGGCAAAGGCTTCAACTCCAATGTCGGTGGCTCCTCGATTGAGGGTTTTGTTGGTGGAGTCTTCCGGTTCTCTAGGTCAAGGAAAGTTTTCGGGGTACATATGAGTGGGATCCCATTCCTTGCAAAGAATTTTTACATTCTACCAAGCCTTCCTTCTTATTCTCATTGTGATTCAACAACACGGCCTACAAAGGGTCTTCCACATTGATCATAGCACTCGTGTCGTCAACAATCACCTCCGTCATAAGATCCACAAAAGAGCAAACTTCGTTGCTATTAGGCTGCCTCATTGATTTGCACACGTGGAACACAACTTTTTTATCACCCACCCGGAAGGTAGCTTCCACATCAACCAATGCCTTCCATGTTTCTAGGAAAGGTCTCCCCAATATGATTGGCACCTCATAGTCAACTTCGCAGTCGAGAATCACAAAATCTATGGGAAGAATGAACTTGTCGACCCGAGCTAGAACATCATCAATAATCCCCAGCGTCCTCTTCATTGTCCGGTCCGCCATTTGAAACCTCATGGAAGTAGGTCTTGGTTTCCCAATACCCAATGTCTTGAACACAGAATATGGCATCAAATTAATACTTGCTCCCAAATCACACAAGGCTTTGGCAAAATCGGCACTACCAATGGTGCATGGAATTGTAAAGGCACCGGGATCTTCTAGCTTTGGAGCCATGGAATGCACAATGGCACTCACTTCATGCATCATTTTGATGGTCTCACAATTCATTGACATCTTCTTTGTGATCAAGTCCTTCATGTACTTGGCATATCCCGGGATTTGTTCTAGCGCTTCAACCAAAGGCACATTGATGGACAAACTCTTCATCATATCAACAAATTTCTTGAATTTGTTTTCATTGTTTTGCTTGGCGATCCTTTGAGGATATGGTGGAGGAGTCCTTGGCAAACGAGCCTTGGCTTTGGGATCTACCGTTTCCTGTATGTCTATCACTTTTTCCCTAGACAGGTTCACATCCTTTTGAGTCTCCTCCACGGTGTCATGAATGTCTATCCTCACCTCATCAGTCACATTCTCATCATTCACTTGCACATAAATGCTTGGTTCGTCATCATCTTTCAACACAACATCGTCACTCACAATCTTCGTTGGATTAGAGGTACTAGCAACACCACATCCACCGCTCTTGTGGTCACCGCCATAGCATGGCCCGTGCTGTTCCCACCCTTCGGGTTTACTATCGTATCACTTTGTAGTGCCCCCTTGGGGCGAGTATTCAATGCTTGAGAAATTTGACCCATTTGTACTTCCAAGTTGCGGATAGAATATTGTGGGAGGCTATTTGGGCATCGGAGTCGGCATTTCTTTCCATCATTTGCTGGAACATACTTTCTATCTGCCTCATCTCATTGTTTGAAGAACTTTGTCCTTGAGACGGATATGGAGGCGGGTTGTTGGGTTGTCGATACATCGGGGGACTTTGAAAGCCCGACCCCTGGTTGCCTTGGTTATTGCTGCTCCAACCCCCTTGGTTGTTATTACCTCCCCAGTTGTTATTATTGTTTCCACTCCAATTGCTATTATTGTTTCCTCCCCAATTGCATTGTTGATTACCCCAATTCTTGTTGTTGTTCCCCTAATTGTTCGGATTGTTGTTGTTGCCACTATTCCAATTCCCTTGGCCTTTGTTGTCCCAATTTTGATTGTTCCCTTATGATCTCCATTGTTGATTTGGAGCATTGCTCCGTTGACGTTGGTAGTTATTGGCATATAAAACTTCCTCACTTTGATCATCGTAAGAATTGTCTTGATTGTAACCACTACCACTTTGCTCAAATTGATCTTGATTGTTTTGCACTTGTTGACCATGTTGTCTCCTCTTGTTGACCATTACATTCACCCATACCATGAGATTGACTTACTTTGGCCCCTGAACTTGCTGAAGTTGAGCCTTTGCTAACTGATTCATAGTAGTTGTCAACTCTGCTATGGCTTGTCCGTGACCATAAAGTTCCTTGTGAAGATGGATGACATTAGGATCACCTTGAGGAAGGTTTTCCCGAATTTGCCAAGCGGAGGAGGTGTATACCATCTCATATAGAATTTCACATGTTTCTGAATATGTCGTGTTCATGAAGTTACCCCCTGCCAGCTGATTTCACCACACACTGGTTGGTCATGTTGATACCCCTATAAAATGTCTGTTGGATCATTGCTTCAACCATATCATTGTTGGGGCATTCTTTTACCATTGAGCGGTACCGCTCCCAGATTTCATGTAAGGGTTCATTTGGCTCTTGTTTGAAGGCTAAGATCTCATCCCTCAATGTTGCCATATGTCCCGGAGAGAAAAACTTTGCTATGAACTTTTCAGCCAACTCATCTCAAGTGGTGATGGAATGGTTGGGTAGCCTCTCGAGCAAATCCAAAGCCTTCCCTCTAAGTGAAAATGGGAAAAGCCTCAATCTCAGAGCGTCCTCAGATACATTAGTCTACTTGCTCCCCCAACATGTGTCTACGAAAACTTTGAGATGCTTATATGCATTCTGATGGGGAGCGCCAGCGAAGAAACCCTTTTTATCCAATAGAGTAAGCATGACATTGGTTATTTGAAAATTGCCTGCCCAAATTCGGGGTGGGACAATTGCACTTGCGTAGCTTTCATTGGGTAGAACCCGGTGTGCTGCCATTGGAAGAGGCGGGGGAGGGTTTGGCACGTTGTCATGAGGCGGGCGGCCTCTTCTTTGGACTTGAGGTTCTAGATTAACCTCATCCGCATCATTGTCATCTACCTCCTCCCCTATAGGAATATGTCCGAGACCATCATTATGATCCATTTGGTACCTAAAGCAATTGACACACAAAAGTTAGAAAACCGAAAAGAAAGAAAAACAAAACATACAAATAATTAGATAGATAGCTAAAGCCGTCTAACTCCACGGCAACGACGCCAAAAATAGATTGGTTCCAAACCTACACCACTATAGAGTAGCGAGGATGGTCGATGCAGTTTTACCCAACAAGGTCGGGATCGATTTCCACAGGGAGTTAATTGATTTGGAATTAGGTATCTAACTAAATCTAGATGCGTGTGTTTTTCCTAATTTCACTTCCAAACATGATTGTGATGATTCTACTTCTACTTCTACTTCCATTTCTATTGTATGCTAAGATTAAAGCTAAGCACAATATTTTTGGTGATGGTTTTTCAAGTGTTTAAAAGGACTAGGGTAGCGACTTCCGCCTAGGTGGATATCTAATGGGTATCGAGAATCTAGGGCAAGATTGGTCAATTTGGGGTCGTAATATAGCTATCACACCCAAGTTCTCACTCTATACCTCTTGGTAGTTTGAGTGATTTTCTCCAATTTGGCTTTCTCAAGTCCAAACGGGTATTCATGCAACACAAGTGATATTAGCTCAAGTCGGGTATTACTATCTCTAGGTTTAACCCTTTAATTGGGCTATCAATTTCTTGAGTTCACCCCAATTCTTTGTTAGCCTAATTTTCCTAGACTTAGTCCCTCTTTCTCAAAAAGAGCCTAAGTCACAAAGGCATGAATTAGTGTTTGCAACCACTAATCTACAATTCTAGCATGAATTAGGCTAAATATCACTAACCCATAAACAATCAAGCCCTAAAATTCAAGACCCATTAAATACCCATATTAGGGTTGGGTAAGGACCCTAGCTATGGGTCTAGATACTCATAATAATCGCAGAAATCAAAGATAAAGAGGGGATATAATCCATAATATTAAAGTAAAAGATGAAAATCTAATGTTTGAAGGTAAATCTTGTACAAAATTTCCCAAATAGGAAAAACTAGTTGTCTCACGTACTCAGCAAAAACGTCACATAACCTAAAATTAACAAAAAGATCTATTTATACTAGGCTGAAATTTGCGGACAAAAACACCCCTGCAGAGGTCTCGCGGCCGCGTAATTTTGACTGCGGTCGCACTCTTGCTTTTGCGGCCGCGTAATTTTGATCGCGGTCATCATTTCTTCACATCTGGGTCTAGGTTGAACCTTGTTTCTCGGACCACGTAATTTCCATTGCGTCCGCATGAGAGACTTTCATAAATTTGACGCGAACTGCCCTTCTCATTTTTGCATCACTTGTGAACTCTCTGAATCTTAGCAACCGCGGAATTCCAATTGCGGCCACGGTGGTACTTTCGCGGCTGCCTCTTTCCGACGCGGTATGCGTTCATATTTGCGCCCAAAAACATCTCTCTGATTCTCCAATTCGCGGTTCGCGGATTAATGGTTGCGTCCGCGTTGATACTTACGTGGCCGCACTTTTCTGTCGCGGTCCGCGTACCACACCCTTCTTGGCCCAGTCTTGATTTTTGTTCAAGTTTGACTCATTTATGAGTTGATTATGGCTTCTTTGGCTCATTTTGAACAACCCTGCAAGCAAACATATTAAGTTAGTTTCTGGGATACCTTCACGCATTCTTGTCCCAAAACATAAGTAAAAGAGAGCAAATAATAGGCTAAAATCCCTACTTATCATAAGCCACTTTTGATCATTTTTACTCAATAATATTGAATACCCATTGAATTTCCCCCCATAGATGTGGGGTTTTTGAAGTGCAAATTCGGGGATTTCGACCCATGTATTGGAGAGTGAAAATAGGAGGTTTGAGTGGCGATTTAGAGTTGGAATTTGGTAAATTTGATATGGTTGGACTCGTGTTTGAATGGGTTTCGGATTTTGTAACTTTTGTTGGATTTCAAGGCGTGGGATTGGGATTGACTTTTTGACTTTTGATTAAGAACTTAACATTTTCATATGGAATTGATTCTGATAGCTTGTGTAGATTGTATCGAGTTGTTTTTGGTCAGATTCGAGGTGTTTGGAAGCTTATTCACGAGGCAAGGGCTTGCTAGCTGAGTGATTCGATTTGCTTGAGGTAAGTATCGTATTTAAACTTGGTTGAGGCACCAGTTGCCTGAATTGTTGTGATAGCTACATGTTATTGGGTGCGCACATGTGTGGGTATGAACCCATGTGCGGGCAGAGGGGTCATCTATTCATGTTCAAGTTGTGCTTGGGCTCTTATAACCCTAGAATTGACGGTTAAGCTTTAAGCTATGTTATCTCACATGTTGTAACAATTTATGTGATCTATTTGAGCCATGCTGAGGCTACTTAGAGGTTTAACCCCTGAACAAACTAGATAAATGCTTTTCAGTGATGAAATTTCCCATTTGAGCTATGATATCACACTTTGTGCATGCCTACACTTTAACATGTCATTTATACTAGTCTGGGAGCATGAGAATATTATTTAATTCATCATATACATGTACACTTGTGTTAATTGCTTATGTATGATATGTTTGGACTGGAGGCCTCTGACTATGCCAGGCGGATTATGTTATTGGCATGTGAGTTGTCCGTGTGGATCCATATATTGATATTACTGGCACGTGAGTTATCCGTGCAGCACGTGAGTTATACGTGCGGATCCGTATATTGATATTATTGACACATGCGTTGTTTGTGTCGCATGTGAGTTGTCCATGCAGGTTCTATTGTTAGCACCTGAGTTGTCCATGCAACACGTGAGTTGTCCGCGCAGAGTGTGGAATTTGCATTTTCTTGATAATGTATCTGATTATTTGATTCCTACCTCTACATGTTATGATATTGTCCGAGCAGGGCATTTGAGAAACTGTGCATATGCACACACGGATAATCTTCTCACAAAACTTGAAGAGTTAGCTTTTAATATTGTTCTGTGCTAGTTAAAAGGGCAGAACTACACCATAATAGCTAGTATCCTCAATAATTTAAGCTTATATTACCTTGCCTTGCTTATTTATGTTACTTATTGAGTTGGTTGTACTCACACTACTCCCCACACCTCATGTGTAGATCCAGGTATTTCCAAGCATAGCGGTTGTTGATCTTGAAGTTTTTACATGTTCGGAGATTATCGAGGTAGCTGCTTTAACGTCCGCAGACCTTAACTCTCCTCCTCTATCTCTCAATTTTACTTATACTGTTCTACCTTCTGAGACAGTGTTTCAGACTATGTTATTTTATAGGTGCTCGTGTACTTAGTGACACCCGAATTTTGGGAATGTTTGTATTTGAGTCGCAGATGTTCATATCGGCTATCTATGAGAGTTATTACTGTTAAACCTCCTTCAGCTTATTTATAATACAAAAGGCCTTGTTTAATTGTGATTGTCGGCTTGCCTAGTTATGTGATAGGCGCCATCACGACGTGTTGAGTTTTGGATCGTGACAAGTTGGTATCAGGGACTATGTTACATAGGTCTTATGAGTCACGGGGAGGTTTAGTAGAGTCTTGTGTATTGTTACGGAGATGTCTGTACTTATCTTTGAGAGGCTGCCAAACCTTTAGGAAATTCACACTCTTGTATTCTTGTTGTGCGAATTTGTTGATTTCGAAAACTAAACTTTTGTTATCCTATTCTATCACAGATGGTGAGGACACGTGCTACCGGATCGGGCGGACGGCCACTAGTACCACCAGCTAGGTCCACGAGAGGTCGGGGTCGTAGTAGAGGCCGAGGTGCAGCTCGTACACTAGCTAGAGCAGCACCTATAGACCCACCTGTTTCTCCAGCTCAGAAGTAGGTCCCAGATGTGTTTGAGCCGGTGGGACCAGATCCGGCACCAGCTCTGCCCATTGTGATTCCAGGCCTTCAGGAGGCTCAGGCCCACATATTCACTTTTTGCACTAGCCTTGCTCAGGCGGTTTCAATTCTAGTCGTGCTAGCCACTTCTCCGGCCGGGGGAGGTACTCAGACTCCCACCGCCCATACTCCAATAGGTCATGCAGGGACTCCAGACACCGGGGGTACCACTAGCCTAGTCGGTTGTAGTTGCTCAGGCCTAGGTGGGTACCGTTATGAGTGATGAGGAGCAGAAGAGACTAGAGAGGTTCGGGAGGCTTAATCCTCCAACATTCAGTGGGGATGAGTCAAAGGATGCTTAGGACTTCCTGGAAAGGTTCCAATTTATTCTTCGCACGACGGTATTCTAGAGACTAGTGGGGTCTCATTTACTACATTTAAGCTTACTAAGGCAGCCTTCAAATGGTGGGAGACTTATTAGCGGGGCAAGCCAGCCGCTGCTGCACCACTATCGTGAATGAGTTCTCCGTTCTCTTCTTGGAGAAGTTTGTGCCACGAACCTGTAGGGAGGAGTTGCATAGGTAGTTCGAGCAACTACACCAGGAGGGCATGTATATGGCCCAGTAAGAGATAAGATTCTCAAGTTAGCTCGTCATGCGATCTTGTTGGTTCCCACAGAGAGGGAGAGGATTAGGAGGTTCATTGATGGCCTCATCTATCAATTGCATTTTGTTATGACTTGGGAGAATACATTAGGTTCTAGGTTCTACGAGGTGGTTGATATTTCTCAGCGGCTAGAAATGGTCCGCAGCCAGAAGCGTGAGGAGAGGGAGGCGAAGAGGCCTCGTGGTTCAGGTGGTTTCAGTGGTGTTTCTTCTGGAGGTCAATCTCACCACAACAAGGATCATCCTTGTAGGCTCGCTCAAACGGCTCATCTAGTTCATCATGGTGCATTAGATAGCCACGGTTCTTACAGTGCTCGTTCGGGTCAGTCATAATTCAGTGCATTACCAGCGTAGAGTTCTTACCATACCTCGTCTACTCCAAATTCTAAAGGTAGTTCCTCGGGTTATCAGGAGCAGGAGGGGTTGTTTCAAGTGCGGGGACTTGAGTCATCTCAAGAGGGATTGCCCTAGATTCTTGAGTGGGGTTTCACAGCAGAGTTCTCGGCCGATGATACCAGCACCAGAAGTTACACCACTCGCTCAACCATCTGGGGGTGGGGCTCAGGCAGCTAGAGGTCGCTCTAGAGGGGGAGGCCAATTAGGTGGTGGTCAGGCTCGATTCAATGTTATTCCTGCCAGGCTAGAGACTGTTGCTTCAGACGCAGTGATCACAGGTATTGTTTATGTGTTCCACAGGGGTGCTTCCACATTATTTGACCTTAGTTCTACTTATTCCTATTTATCATCTTATTTTATGTTATTTGGATATGCCTCGTGAGTCCTTAGTCTCACATGTTCATGTATCTATGCCAGTGGGCGATACTATTATTGTGGACCAAGTGTATCGATTGTGTGTTGTTACTATTGGGGGATTAGAGACTAGAGTTGATATCTTATTGCTTAGTATGTTTTATTTTGACGTGATATATGGATTGGTTGAATCCATGTCATGCTATTCTGGATTATCACACTAAGACTGTGACGTTGGAAATGTCGGGGTTGCCAATGATCGAGTGGAGAGGTTCGCTGGATTATGTTCTCAGCAGGGTGATTTCATATTTAAAGGCCCAACGGATGGTTGGGAAGGTGTTTTTGTCATATTTGGATTTTGTGAGAGATGTTGATGTTGATATTTCTATTACTGATTTTGTTCCAGTAGCACGAGACTTTCTAGATGTGTTTCCTGCAAACCTGTCGGGCATGCCACCTGACAGAGATATTGATTTTTGTATTGACTTAGTGTCGGGCACTCAGCCCATTTCTATTCCTACATATCGTATGGCACCAGCTAAGATGAAGGAATTGAAAAAGCAGCTTCATGAGCTTCTTGATATGGGGTTTATTAGACCTAGTGTGTCGCCTTGGGGTGCACCAATTCTATTTGTGAAGAAGAAGGATGGTACTATGCGGATGTGCATCAACTATAGGCAGTTAAACAAAGTCAAAATCAAGAACAAGTATCCTTTGTCGCGCATAAATGATTTGTTTGACAAGCTTCAGGGGGCTAGAGTGTTCTCCAAGATTGACTTGAGGTCTGGGTATCACCAGTTGAAGATTCAGTACTCGGATATTTTAGAGACGGCATTCAGGACCCGCTATGAGTTCATTGTGATGTATTTTGGGTTGATCAACGCCCCAACAAAATTCATTCATCTGATGAACATTGTATTTCAGCCATATCTTGATTCCTTTGTCATAGTATTCATTGATGATATCCTGGTGTACTCGCGGAGCCAGGAGGAGCATTCCCAGCATTTGAGGATTGTACTACAAGAAGCTTTATGCCAAGTTCTTCAAGTGTGAGTTTTGGCTCAGTTCGGTGGCATTCTTGGTGCACGTGGTATCCAGCGAGGGGATTAAGATGTATCCAAAGAAGATAGAGGCAATTCGGAGTTGGCCCAGATCGTCTTCAGCTACTAAGATTCAGAGTTTTCTCAGCTTGGTTAGATATTATTGTCGCTTCGTGAAGGGTTTCTCATCCATTGTAGCGCCTTTGAGAAGGTTGACCCAGAAGGGTGCGCCATTCAGGTGGTCGGATGAGTGTAAGGAGAGATTTCAGAAGCTCAAGAGTGCCTTGATCACATCTCCAGTTCTAGTTTTGCCTTCAACATCGGATTCTTATACTGTGTATTGTGATGCTTCTCAGATTGGTATTGGGTGTGTCTTGATGCAGGAGGGTATAGTGATTGCTTATGCTTCACGCCAGTTAAAGCCCCGTGAGAAAAACTACCTTGTTCATAATTTGGAGTTGGCAGCCATCGTTCATGGATTGAATATTTGGAGGCATTATCTCTACGTTGTGTCTTGTGAGGTATTTACGGATCATCAGAGTCTCCGGCACTTTGTTCAAACAAAAGGATTTAAATTTGAGGTAGCGAAGATGGTTGGAGCTGCTAAAGGACTATGATATTACCATTATGTATCATCCTGGGAAGGCCAATGTGGTGGTCGATGCCTTGATTAGGAAGGCAGTAAGGTTGGGCGGTCTTGCATCTATTCCGGTAAGTGAGAAACTGCTTGCATCAGATGTTCAGGCCTTGTCCAATCAGTTCGTGAGATTAGATGTTTCTAATCCAAGTCGGGTTCTAGATTGTGTGGTTTCTCGGTCTTCCTTATATGATTGCATCAAATAGCGTTAGTATGATGATCCCTATTTGCTTGTGCTTAAGGACACGTTTCATCACGGTAATGCTAAGGAGGTTACTATTAGGGAAGTTGGGGTGTTGCGGATGCAGGGTTGAATTTGTGTGCCAATGTCGATGGGCTACGTGAGTTAATTCTTGAGGAGGCCTAGAGTTCACGGTATTTCATTCATCCGGGTGTCGCATAGATGTATCAGGACTTGAGGTAGCATTATTGATGGAGGAGGATGAAGAAATATATAGTGGGATTTATAGCTCAGTGCCAAAATTGTCAGTAGGTGAAGTACGAGCACCAGAGACCGGGCAGATTCAGAGGCTTGAGATTCCGGAGCGGAAATGGGAGCGTATCACCATGGATTTTGTAGTTGGGCTCCCACGGAACTTCGAGAAGGTTTGATGCTATTTGGGTGATTTTGGATCGGTTGACCAAATTCACGCATTTCATTCCAGTTGGGACTACTTATTCTTTGGAGAGGTTCGTTGAGATCTACATCAGTGAGATTGTTCTCCTTCACGGTGTGCCGGTGTCCATCATTTCAGATCAAGGCACGTAGTTTACATTGCAATTTTGGACAGCAGTGCAGCAAGAGTTAGGGACACGGATTGAGCTGAGTACAATATTCGACCTTCAGACGGACGGGCAATCCAAGGGCACTATTCAGATAATGGAAAATATGCTATGCGTTCATGTCATAGACTTTGGGGGTTCTTGGGATCAGTTTCTGCCACTTGTAGAGATCAGTTTCTGCCGCTTGTAGAGGTTGCCTACAACAATAGCTACCAATCGAGCATTCAAATGGATCCATATGAGACTTTGTATGGGAGACGGTATCGGTTTATGATGGGATGGTTTGAGTCGAGTGAGGCTAGGCTAGTGGGTACTAACTTGGTTCAGGATGCTTTGGACAAGGTTAAGTTGATTAAGAATTGGCTACGCCTGGCGCAGTCTTGACAGAAAATTTATGCCGATGGAAAGGTTCTTGATGTTGCTTATATGGTGTGGGAGAATGTACTACTCAGATTTTAACACATGAAGGGTGTTATGAGGTTCAGGAAGAAGGGCAAGTTGAGCCCTCAGAATATTGGCCCCTTTGAGGTGCTTTAGAGAATTGGGGAGGTGGCTAATAGGATTGCATTACCGTCTAGTCTATCGGGTTTCCATCCACTATTTCATGTATTCATGCTCCGGAAGTATGTCGGTAATCTGTCCCATATTTTGGACTTCAGCACGGCTCAATTGGTGGTTATTTGACTTATGATGTGGAGCCGGTGGCCATTTTGGATCGGCAGCTTCCGAAGTTGAGGTCAAAGAACATAGCTTCTGTGAAGGTGCAATGGAGAGGTCAACCAACCAAGGAGGCTACTTGGGAGATCGAGCAAGAGATGTGGAGTAGACATCCACGCCTTTTTGAGACTCCAGGTATGATTCTAGACTCGTTCAAGGACGAGCATTTGTTTAAGAAGGGGATGGCGTAACGACCTGGCCGTTCATTTTGAGTATTGTAGCCTCGTTCCCCCATTTACTAATTATTCTACGCTTAAATATTGTTATGTGACTTGTCGGGGATGTTTCAGAATGAATTGGGAGACTTAGTCCCAAGGATGGAAGCTTAAGTTGATAGAGTTGACTGAATGTTGACTTATGTGTAAATGGATTTGGAATAGAGTTTTGACGGTTCTAATAGCTCCGTAAGGTGATTTTGTACTTTTGAGTGTGTCCGGGTAGAGATTTGAGGTTCGTAGCTGATTTTGGCTTGAATTGGCGAAAGTCGGAAAATTGGAAGTTTGGAGAGTTGAGAAGTTTGACCGAAAGTTGACTTTGTGGTTTCCTGGATTGGATTTCGGTTCGGAAAGTTCGATTAGGTCCTTTATTTCATTTATGACTTGAGTGAAAAAATTGAGGTTAATCGGAGCTGATTTGATAGGTTTCGACATCGATTGTAGAAGTTGGAATCACTAGTTTACATTAGGCTTGAATTGGGGTGCGATTCGTATTTTTGATGTTTTTTGACGTGATTTGAGGCATCGACTAAGCTCGTATTGTGTTTTAGGAATTGTTGGTATGTTTGGTTGATGTCCCGGGGGCCTTGGGAATGATTCAGATGGGAATTAGATTGAAATGTGGACTTAGAAGTGCTGAAGCTGGAATTTTGCGGGTGTGACCGCACCTGCGATGGATTGATCGCAGGTGCGGGCGTAAAGAGATTGGCTAGTGGTCGCATGTG
Source organism: Nicotiana undulata (assembly GCA_005239495.1). NCBI lineage: Eukaryota > Viridiplantae > Streptophyta > Magnoliopsida > Solanales > Solanaceae > Nicotiana > Nicotiana undulata. The sequence goes on from ML284396.1 coordinate 99,258, forward strand.
CAAAGGAACTTCCGCATCTGCGAGCCAACAGATACGGCAGGGTCTCTGCAGATGCGGATTTATTGGAAACGAGGCTAGTTCCAGAGAAGCGGTCGATATCTCGCAAAAGCGCATCCGCATATGCGAAAGATTGGTCGCAGGTGCGTGAGGTCGCGATTTGAGTGTTTTCCGTAGAAGCGGATTTTTGAACGAAAAAGCGGCACCACAGAACCGGCTATCTCTATCATAGGAGCGGAACCTCTGGGCCGTGTTTTAATTCAAGAGTTCCGATACTTTTATCATTTTTGGACTGTACAAGCTCAGATTAAGGCAATTGTTGAGAGAGATTTCACGAGATTTTTTTAGGTAAGCCACTTTTGATCATTTTTAATCAATAATATTGAATACCCATTGAATTCCCCCCATAGATTGGGTGTTTTGAAGCGAAAATTTGGGGATTTTGACAATGTATTGGAGAGTGAAAATTAGAGGTTTGAGTGAAAATTTGGAGTCGGAATGGGGTAAAGTTGGTATGGTTGGACTCGTAGTTGAATGAGTATTCGGATTTTGTAACTTTTGTTGGATTCCGAAGGTGTGGACTCGGGGTTGAATTTTTGACTTTTGATTAAGAACTTAGCATTTTCATATGGAATTGATTCGCGAGGAAAGGGCTTTCTAGCGGAGTAATTCGATTTGCTTGAGGTAAGTATCGTATTTAAACTCGGTTGAGGCACCAGTTGCCTAAATTGTTGTGATAGATATGTGTTATTGGGTGCGAACATGCGTGGGGATGAGCCAATGTGCGATAACCCGGGTCATATATTCATGTCCAGGTTGTGTTCGGGCTCTTATAATCCTAGAACGTAATTATAAGCTTTAAGCTATGACATCTCACATGTTGTAACAGTTTATGTGATCTATTTGAGCCATGCTGAGGCTACTTAGAGGTTTAACCCCTGAGCGAACTTGACAAATGCTTTTTAGTGATGAAATTGCCGATTTGAGCTGCGATATCACACTTTGCACATGCCTACACTTTAGTATGTCATTTATACCAGTCCAGGAGCATGCGAATCGCATTTCATTCATCATATACTTGTATACTTGTTTAATTGCTTCTCTGTGATATGTTTGGACTGGAGGCCTGTGACTATGCCCGGTGGATTATGTTATTGGCACATGAGTTGTCTGTGCGGATCCATATATTGATATTATTGGCACGTGGGTTGTCCGTGCAACACGTGAGTTGTCTGTGTAGATACATATATTGATATTATTTACACGTGAGTTGTTCGTGTCGCATGTGAGTTGTCAATGCAGGTTCTATTGTTAGCACATGAGTTGTCTGTGCAACAGGTGAGTTGTTCATGCAGCGTGTGGAATTTGCAATTTCTTGATCATTTATCTGATTATTTGATTCCTTCCTCTACATGCCATGATATTGTCTGAGCATGTATTTGAAAAACTGTGAACATGCACATACGGATAATCTTCTCACGAATTTTGATGAGTTAGCTTTAAATGTAGTTCTATGCTAGTTAAAAGGGCAGAACTACACCGAAATAGCTAGTATCCTCAATAATTTAAGCTTCTATTACCTTAACTTGTTTATTTACGATACTATTGATTTGGTTGTACTCAAACTACACCTTGCACCTCGTGTGCAGATCTAGGTATTTTCGGGCGCGTTGGTTTCTTATCTTTGAGCTTTTACCCGTTCGCAGATTATCGAGATAGTTGTTGTGGCATCCGCAGACCTTGACTCTCCTCCTCTATATCTCAGTTTTACTTATAATGTTCTACCTTATTAGATAGTGTTTCAGAGTATGTTATTGTATTGATGCTCATGTATTCTATGACACCCAAATATTGGGAAAGTTTGTATTCGAGTCGCAAATGTTCATATCGGGTATCTGTGAGTGTTATTACTGTTAAACCTCCTTTAACTTATTTTTACTACAAAGTGCCTAGTTTTATTGTGATAGGCGTCATCACGACATGTTGAGTTTTGGGTCGTGACACTTATTTGGCAAAATAGCCAATTAAAATGAGCCACATCAATAAATAAAAACTCACCTTGAATCTATAAATCCTCCAGACCTCCGCATCGGACCCATTACCTTCCCCCTCTCCTACCTCCCTCCTCACCTCCATAACCACCATGATTTCGGCACATCCTTCTCCCCTACTTGGTTCTTCAACCACATTTACAATTTTTGTCAACTAGACCCCCCCCCCCCCCCCCATTTCTCCCTCTCCTTGTTTTTTTTTCTCACATACCTCTTTCTGCGACGGAGTAGAGACATTGGCAGAGCTATAAAGTATTAGGTACTTATTTGGATATATAACAGTAGCTTTTGTTTAGGTATTATTATTTGTATTAGAAGGTCTATTAAATATGTATAAATATTTAATTGTGAATCCAGTAGCTGAGACGAACTACGAATTTAGTGACAAATTTAGAATACAAACTTTAAATCATTGGCTCACCTATGAGTAAAGCCCCCATACTCTCGCCCATTTTTCCTTCTCCAACTCCTGACTTTTTCGAGAGAAGGAGAATATGATGGCTTTATTTTTTGGATGCTTTACTCCTTTGATCAAAGCCAAGGGTTTTATATGTGGTTCGGATTCAGCATTTGTCGGTAATACACTCAGATTAATTTGGTTTTGAAAAGGTTAATTGATTATTATTATCATTTATAATTGGTTTATGTGTTTCCGAAAAAGTTATTTTTGACAATTCTTATAATTTCTTACAGTATTAGTGGTTCTATGAGGAGAAGAAAAAGAACAATATGTTGATTTAGTTCTCTTAGTGGAGCACAAAATTTAAGTCCTTTGTTTTTACTAAGCGGAGGAAAATAAAAGTACAAAATGAGGTCGTTGAATTGAGATATTTTAAGAGAAATTGTTGGTAATTTATCGATAAGCTTTTCAAATTCATGGATTTGGGTCTTCCAAGAGAAGAACAGACAAAAGTACATAGCAAATGAGAAAAGATAAACGACGGAAAAACTTTATTCTGTGTTCTGTTGGGGTGAAACGCAGTGGAGCTGGCTCAATGGAACAGTAGTAATTGGCCGGAGAAAAGGAGGAAGAAATTGGAGAGGGAAAAATAATGTAAAGCAAGTTGAAATTGTGTTTGGGTAAAAAATAAGTCAAGTTTACGCACTCAAATGTGGGTGAGTAACACAACACATGTCATTTCAGCGTGTCATGTTCATGTAACGACTCGATCGATTGTTTTGTGTCCAAGAGCCTAGTTTCCTTATTTAATGCTTCCCGTAGGTGTATTTTGTTACTATGTGACTTGGGGGAATGGTTGGTTTGGTTTCGGTGAGGTTTCCGATTAAGTTGGAACACTTAGTTCCTATTTTGGAAGCTTAAGTTGGAAGTGTTGTCCAAGTTTGAATTTTATGTATTTGACCTCAAATCAGAGTTTTGATGATTCTATTAGGTCCGGATGGTGATTTTAGACTTAGGCATATCTCCTAGTTCTGATTCAGAGGTTCTTAGGTTAATTTGGCTCGAATTGGCAACAATTGGAAGTTTAAAGATTTAGAAGTTCATAGGTTTGACCCATAGTTGACTTTGTGAATATTGATGTTCATTTGAGATTCTGAGCCTTGGAATAGGTTTGTATAGTGATTCATGACTTGTGTGTAGAATTTGAGGTCTTTCTAAGTTGTTTAGGCATGTTCGACGTTAGTTTTGAATTCGAAAATTTGGATTAGTTCATTAAGTTTTGATTGAGGTGTGATTTGTGATCTTGGTGTTATTTTGTGTGATTTGAGGCCTCGAGTAAGTCTGTATTATGTTTTAGGATTGGTCAGTATGATTAGATGGAATCCCCAGGCCTTGGGTGTGTTTCGGAGTGGTTTCAGACCATTTTCCCTTGTTTTGGATCAGCCGTCTTCTAGTGTGCTGGTGTTCATCGCGAAATGGACGCCGCGATCATGGAGGGTAGTTGGTAGTTGGTAGAATTTTGATCTTCTTGTTCATTAAGATGTGGTCGCGATCGCGGAAGATGGGCAGCTGAATCTTCGTGTTTGTGGGTTGCGATCGCATAGTGTCTAGGCCCGGCAGGGGAGGTCAGATGGCTTAGCCTTCCCGTTTGCGAAAAGGGTGATGCGCTCTCCTAAGCTTGGGCGTTGGTGTATCTTGTGTTCATGATGTCGCATTTGTGTAGTATTTTATAGAGAAGCTTTTAGCTTGTACTTCACGATTGCGAAGTAGGTCTCGCGATCCCGAATTGTATAACTTGTCACATTCATTAAATATCCTATTTCGAGGGTTTGAGTTAGTTTATCATATTTTGAGATTAGGAGCTAGGATTTGGGATATTTTTTAGGAGATTTTCACGATTTGGATTGGGGTATGTATTTTTTACTCGGAATTGGTTATTATTCATGAATCCAACCTTGATTGTAGAAATTGAGTGATAAATCTAAGTGAAGAAATTGAGAATTTTAGTAAAAACATTTCTCAATGAAAAATGGGGAGTTGAACCCCGATTTGGAGTCGGAATTGGATGAAAATTGTATGGTTAGACTCGTATTGGAATGAATGTTCAGAAATTATGACTTTTGTCGGGTTCCGGGAGGCGGGTTTGGGTTGACTTTTTGATTTTTTTTCAAGATCAAAGCTTTATTGTTTGGGGTGTTTTTTATGGCTTTTATTTATATTATTAAGTTATTTTGGCTAGATTTGAGCCGTCTGAAGGTTGATTCATGCAGGAAGAGATTTTTAGAGTACTGATTTGGCTTGTTGAGGTAAGTATCGTGCCTGACCTTGTGCGGGGAGATATCCCTCAGAATTAGCCTAAATTGCCTATTTGTGTTATGTGGAAAGTGACATGTGCACGAGGTGACGAGTGTGTACACGAGTGCTATATGTGATTTATGGATGGATTGGACCGTATGTTATTAATATGTCTTAAATTGATAATGAAATTTACATGAAACATGTTTAAACCACTTTTTAACTTCATGATCATAATCACTCCAGTGACTTAGCCATAGTCATGCTTTATTTATTAAACACCCCATACGCATGCTATTGTTATGTCTTCGTGCACTTTATTAATAAGTTGTGAGCTTATATCTTGATGATATTACTGTTTGTGACATTGTAGCATATGTAGACATATTGAGCGGATTGATTGGGGGTGTCAACATGAGGTCTTTGTCATGTGATTGTGTCTATTGTTGTGTGCGTGAGACGAAATAAAGGCGGCATTAACTCGGGCTGCCCACGTGGCAAAATAAGAGTGGCTATATGCGCATGTGATGAAATAAGGGAGGCATATCATTGCATATGCAGCGAAATAAGGGTGGCATTGTTGATGATGTTATGCGATATTCTGGGGTGTCTTACTTGATGTTGTTTTTGTGTTGATACGGGGTTGATATTTAATCGCATGTTTGTATCTTAAGGTTTTTGTCTTGTACTCCTTTGATTTATTGGTTTTATTTGATATGCTATCATATGCCCCACTTCTATTAGATGTTTTGTTAACAAAGGTGGGTTTTAGTACATTGAGTTGTTATCACACATTCTAGGGGAATGTTGTTGTTGCTTTCGCTTATACTTGTTGTTGTCGGTTTCTTTGATATATTGCATTGGTTATTTGACTAGTGAGTATCACATTGTAACACCCCGTAATTTTTTCTAGGCATGGACGTGTTAAAGCAGTAGTAATGTTAGATTTTAGACATATGAAGTTCCATTGGGATGAGTATGGGTGGAAATAGTTGTTTTAGAATCAAGATGGAGAGTGAGGTGCATAAGATTCAACAAAATCGACTAAGTTTACAAAAGGTCTGTCTTCCAGCAGGATCTAGTGAAAGTTTGCAAGGAATTTGGGAAAACTCAAAACACAAACGTTGTAGGCCTTTGAAATAGTTTTCAACCGATATATTGTGGAGCCTGAACGGATCTTTGTAAAACAAATTATGTGCGTTTTACAGAGAAGTGCGCAATATGCGTTCCCGGACAGTCACGGGCGCGGCTGCGAACTTGAGGCAGTACTACTGCCATTTTGCGCGGTCAGGTGCGCCGGGGGGTACACTTGGGGGTCACTTTAAAGCCTTACTTCATCCCCCACACCCCCAAAATACAAAAACTTGCTCTAGGAAGGGGAGCTCTCAAAAACCTAATTCCTTAAAGGTCCCTCCACCATCCAAGGTAAGTTCTAATGGTGATTATAAGTTAATTTCAATGTTCCAACATCTTATTAACATGGTTAAACCCTCCATATCATTAGATATTCGATTGGGACATCATTGTTGAGAGGAAGAATGCTAGAACTCGAATTCAAGGGGATTGAACTACAAAAAGGTAATGTCTTCACCCTCTAATTGATTCTAACATTGGATCAATGATTATAGACTCTAGTTCATGAGATATGAGTTGATGGGTTTGATACAAAAGCATGAACGGTTATAGGTTTGGGTTGTTGATTATTGATTATTGGTTAAGGGTGTTGTTTACCTTATGGGTGATGAAGAATAATGTTGATTATAACCATTTGAGACTTTAGAATTATCTAGGAGCAAGAGAATGGGTTATTGGGTGTAGAAACACCATTAATAAGGACTATGAAGCTTTATTCTCACCAAGCGTTTTATAAAATACTTAAGTGACCAAAACATGAGTATCATAACTAATATGGAATCCCTTTGACTTCTATTGCTATTAATTAAAGTTGAAAGGGTTGACAAACGTTGTATTACGCTCAAGAGCAGGAAGTTAAGGTATGTGAGGCTAACTCTCTATGTTTGGGAATGTTAAGGATTCTCCCTACACTATGTTTCTTTTACCACGTTACTAATTGCCACAAAAATATAGTTAAGCCTAGTTCCTTGAATAGTTTCAGAACTTCTATTCTCTAGCTTCGTAACTCGTTCATGACTTTCATTCTGAACGTTGTGAAAGCAGTGCATAATTAATATAGACTTGGGTTTGATGCCCATGAGTCTCAGTAGATTACTCAACATGTCATAAACAGTAGAAGTTTAGGTTTCATAATCAATTCATGAATACATGTCTCAGCCTAGTTCTATTCAGCATTCGAGTATCATGTAATTCAATATGATTTAGTATTTCAGTATCATGTGTTGCAGTGTGATTCTCAGTTCCTATTTTTAAATCCCTGAATGTTGAACCCCTGTATTTGGGCCTGAGGCCGCAGCTAATGCTTTATGCATCCTTGGGCCTGAGGCTGCAGTTAATTCTTTATGCATCTTTGGGCCTGAGGTCGCAGTTTATGCTTTATGCATCTTTGGGCCTGAGGCTGCAGTTATGTATACGTATACTTGGACCCAAGACCGCAGTTTATGCACATATGTATTAGGACTGAGGCCGCAGTTTATTTATTCAGATAAATAGGTGGTTCATCATTCAGAAGATGGAGTATTCATATCCTTACTTCATTTGTTCTGTTAAGTTATCAGTTATCATTTCAGTTACTAGTTATATTTATCATATTAGTTATCAGTTATTTGTTACCATTATCATTTCAATTATCATTTTAGTTTCAGTTGCAATAGTTATCATTTCAGTAATCAATTATCAATTCTCAGTCATCAGCTTAGTTTCAGTTTCAGTATTATAATTCTTTCTTTCAGTTGCTTTACATACCAGTGAAATTCAAATGTACTAACGTCCCTTTTTGCCCGGGGCCTGCATCTCACAATGCGGGTAATGATTTACAGGTTGATGATTCATAGCGCTAGGATTCTCGTACCAACTATTTGGTGATCCCCAGTTCTTTCGGGGCATTATCATTACCTTACAATCTTCAGTATTTTCAGACAGTCAGTGTTTTTAATGCTTCATTAGAGGCTTCATAGACTAGAGTAACAGTTAGACAAAGTCACATGCATTTAAGGTTAAGCAATGTTGCTACATATATGTTTCAAACTTATATTAGTGTTTCCGCATTTGATTTATATCATTTAGACTTTCAGTATATCAGCATGTGTTAGTTTATCTTCCGCATTCAGTATGTTATGACATCACATGTTGATTCAGCTAGCCAGTTGGTTCGCTCGATCACATGTAGTCAGGCGCCGAGTGTCGTATTACGTCCAGGCCCAAGTTCGGGGTATGACACACATGACTTGAACCTCGTCATTACTCCACTGAGGTTAGTCTTGATACTTACTGGGTACCAATTGTGGTGTACTCATATTATGCTTCTACACATTTTTGTGCAGATACAGGTACTTTGGATCGGGCTGATTGTCAGTGAGGCATTGTACATATTGGATACTTTAAGGTATCCCTGCATGTTCTGGTTGCAAGCTTTTGAGTCACCTATTTACGTCATTTCTACTATTCATAAATTTCAAATAGTAGCGTATTTTGAGATATTCTCATGTATTCAGTTAGAGCTCGTGACTATGTACTACCTAGTTCTCGCGATATGTTTTGATTATCGTCGTTTTGATTTGTGTTACCTTTATTTCTCCATTTATGTCAAACTTTATTATATCATGTCTTATTGATTTTAATGTTTCTAAGCGATCATCTTACCTAGTTTTAGAGGCTAGGTGCCATCACGACCCTTACGGTGGGATTTAGGTCGTGACAAGTTGGTATCAGAGCTCTAAGTTTATAGGTTCTACGAGTCACGAGCAAGTTTAGTAGAGTATTGTGGATCGGAATGGAGATATATGTACTTATCTTCGAGAGGCTACAGAACTATTAGAAGGATTTCACTTCTTTCATTCCTTATCGTGCGGATTAATTAATTTTAGGGTTTGAGCCTTTGTCTTTCTATTCTCTTACAGATGGTGAGGACACGATCTACCTTATCGGATGATCAGAAACATGTACCCCCTGCTAGAGCTGCGTGAGGCCAATGATGGGCACGTGCTACAGCTAGAGATATATGTACTTGTCTTCGAGAGGCTACAGAACTATTAGAAGGATTTCACTTCTTTCATTCCTTATCGTGCGAATTAATTAATTTTAGGTTTTGAGCCTTGTCTTTCTATTCTCTTACAGATGGTGAGGACACGATCTACCTTATCGGATGATCAGACACATGTACCCCCTGCTAGAGCTGTGTGAGGCCAATGAAGGGCACGTGCTACAGCTGGAGATATCTGTACTTATCTTCGAGAGGCTACAAAACTATTAGAAGGATTTCACTTCTTTCATTCCTTATCGTGCGGATTAATCAATTTTAGGGTTTAAGCCTTTGTCTTTCTATTCTCTTACAGATGGTGAGGACACGATCTACCTTATCGGATGATCAGACACCTGTACCCCATGCTAGAGCTGCGTGAGGCCGATGACGGGCACGTGCTACAGCTAGAGCACCTGACAAAGCAGCAGATTTTGAGCCTCTAGTAGCTCCAGTTAAAGATCAGGAGCCTAAGAAGGCACCTGGGCAGCCTATTGCTACGTCGGGGATCTAAGAGATATTGGCACACTTCCTGAGTATGTTTGGGACTTTGGCTCAAGTTGGGTTAATTACAGTTGCACCAACTATTTCACAGGCTGGAGGAGAAGCCCAGAATTCTGCCGTTCGTATACCAAAGCAACCGACTCATGCTTATCAGACACCGGGTGTTGAGCTAGTACAACTAGTAGTTGGAGTTCCGCCTGAGGTATGGCCAGCTGTGTCAGTTGAGGGGCAGAGGAGTTTGGAGAGTTTTCAGAAGTTCCATCCTTCCTAGTGGATGGGGTTTTGAGGATGCGCAGAATTTCTTGGATTAATGTCACCACATTTTATGTACTATGAGTGCGATGGAGATGAGAGGGGTCAATCTTACCACTTTTCAACTGATGGGGTCGGTATATCGATTGTGGCATGCTTATGTGGCAAGCGGGTCAGTTTGTACATCACCACTTACTTGGTCCATGTTCTCTGATCTTTTCTTATGAGAGTTTGTTCCACAGACCCGTAGGGATGAGTTGCGCACTGAGTTTGAATAGTTTCACCAGGGGGTATTACTATGTTTGAGTATGCTATATGGTTTACAGAGTTATCTTGTCATGCACCTGCTTTGGTTTCCACAAGTCACTACCTAAAATCCTGTCTTAGGCGTCGTGATGTCACCTACTCACTAAGACTTGGCAAGCCGATTACTTACAACAATTAAGCTAGTTTAAAAATGATATTTAAAACATAGTTTAATATAAAAATAGAAACAAAGGTTAACAAGCATGCACGACAATAATCACAACAACCTCTCAAGACTAGGTAATACAGAGTCACGAACTCTAGCTGCATACATCGAAAGATCTCAAAAATCGAAATAAAATGTTGTCTGGATAACAAGCTGATAGTACAATAAAAGGGGAAAGGACTCCAAGGGACTATGACGACCAAGTAACTCTACCTTGAATCCTCGCGATCAAGAATCTAACTCTGCCTAAGTCTGATATCTCCAACACCTGGATCTACAAAAAAATATGAATAAGTTTAGTACGAGTACACCACGGTCGGTACCCAATAAGTATCAAGACTAACCTCGTCGGAGTAGTGACGAGGTATAAGTCAAGACACCTACTAGTCAAAATAAACTTTGCAATATAGAGCTTTAAAGCTAATAATGAAAGCAAGAATCAAGAAATGGCAACAAGATTCAACACATGATATAAACAATAAGGTAATAAGAACACCGTTAAAGTACCAGTAAAACAAAATACGGAAAACAAATGAAAACCAATTAACCAAGTCGTTCTAACACAAGTCTCACAACGAATTACTCCGAGATGCCTCATCTCATAATCACAAGTCTAATGGTGACAAACTTCGAAGCAATCCAAGCCACAAATAAAGCTTTGCAGTTAGGAGGTATCTCCGAGAAGAAAGAAGTGGGTGCAATAACGGTAGCCCAAGGTCCAAAGTCTCCTATCACATACCAAACACCTCAACCCACATATCAGACTTCACCCCCCAGATACCAACAACCTGCCGCCACCTACCACACTTATAACACCCAACTAGCATATTACCACTCAACACCAACCCGCCAAAATTACCAAAACCCAAGACCAAATTTTGACCACAGACCACCCAGACAATACAATCTGATTGCTGAACCCATAGATCAACTATACGATAGGCTAAAGGTTGCTGGTTATGTCACTCTCATTCCCGTTGTTGCTATGGACAACTCTTCTCAGTGGATTAACCCAAACAAGACATGTGCCTATCATTCAGGCATGAAGGGTCATACTACTGATGAGTGTCGCACTCTGAAAGACAAGATTCATACATTAGTTGACACTAAATTCATACAGGCAAAGGAGGTTTCACCCAACGTTCGTAACAATCCTCTCCAGAATCACATAGGTGAAGGGGTAAATGTGATAGAGACCGATGAAAAATGGGATCTGGAAGGGTCAATTGGACTCATTCAAGAAGATGATAATCCTATAACATATCCATTCACTCTCACACCTATCGTGGTACAAACTCAGGCACCAATTGAAGTTGAGGTAGCCGCACCGGCTCCGTTTGAAGTTGAAGTGACAACACCCTTCACCGTCATGGTAGCACCTACGTCGTCTTATAAGCCGTATGCTATACCATGGGATTATTTTGCAGAAGCAGGAAGGAAAGGAAAAGCAAAAATGGAAGAAACAAGTGCAGCGCAAGGCATGACTAGAACTGGTAGGGTTTATACACCCGAGCATTTGGGAGGAACAAGCAAAGAAGTTGCATCTAAGACTCCTGTCATTGATACCGGCCTGGATGACCTTTGGAGAAAGGTGAAAGCAAGAGAATACTTTGTGGTTGACCATCTGAACAAAACCCCTGCTCAAATATCTATCGTATCACTGCTGCAAAACTCTGAGGCGCATAGGAATGTCCTGATGAAGGTGTTGAATGAAGCTTATGTACCCACTAACATCACTAGTGGAGAAATGGACAACATGGTAGGGAAAGTGTTAGAAAGCCACAAAATCACTTTTCATGAATACGAACTGCCACCAGAAGTACTAAGTCACAACATGGCACTACATATCACAGTGCAATTTGAGGACAAATTCATCGCCAGAGTTCTGATAGATGGGGGATCGAGTCTCAACATATGTTCGCCAACCACTCTGAAAAGATTGGGTAAAGGCCTACACGAGATACGAGCATGAAGTATGAATGTGAAAGCATTTGATGGATCTCAAAGGGCCACAATTGGAGAGATCAACCTCAGCCTACATATGGGCCCAACCTGGTTTGATGTCGAGTTTCAAGTGCTGGATATATCTGCTACCTACAATCTATTGTTGGGGCGACCTTGCATACATGCTGATGGGGCCGTAGCTTCTACTCTACATCAGGCCGTGAAGTTTGAGTGGAACCATCAGGAAGTGATCATCCATGGTGATGGGAGTAACCCCATTTATACCAATCAGACTGTTCCAGTAGTCGAGAATAGAAGAAAGTTAGGTGGAGAAACATACCATCGCATTGAGCGCGTCAACGCAATTGAGAAAGACAAATGGTGGAGCAGTAAGATAGAAAGCATATTGTCGTGGACAGGGTATGAACCTGGCAAGGGTCTCGGCAAGAATCTCCAAGGGATCACCAAACCGATATAGCTAAAGCGTCATGGTACAACTTTTGGGATTGGGTATGAATACACCTGGTAAGAGTATCAGGATTGGCCGCCGCCATGGCGTGGTCCTTATTATCCGCTAGAAAAACCAGTACCACATTTGCACCAGTCATTTCATCGAGCTGACATGACGTGGGGGGTCTGAAGAAGATGAAGTTTTAGCTGGCATAAGGAATTTGTTTCTGGATGATGAAGACATGGATTGTAGTGCGATAGTTAAGGAGGAGGAGGAAGGCCTTACTATTCATACCGTGGAGAAATGAGTTGTTCTCAAGAACTGGATTGTTGCACCATCAAGGGCCCGTCGACTTCCTGACGTTATTATTACTTATCCCGATGAACCTACGACTCATATGTAATGAGACAACGCAACATAAGGATAGTGATTCAGAGGATCTGGAAGAAGATATAATACTTGAGGAAATTGTCAAAGAAGTGGAAAACTTCGAAAACAAGCCTAAGTCTAATTTGGACGAGACTGAAACAGTTAATTTGGGAGCTTCTGAAACAGTCAAGGGTAAGCATTAATCTATCTCCATCAAATAATGAAGAGTACATCAGGTTCTTGAAGGCGTATGAGGATATTTTTGCATGGTCCTATGATGATATGACCGGTTTGAGAACATCCATAGTGGCTCATAAGCTACCTACTAATCCCATGTGTCCACCTGTAAAGCAGAAACTCGGAAAATTCAAGCCAGATATGAGTTTGAAAATAAAAGAGGAAGTCACTAAGCAAATAAAAGCCAAGGTTCTCAGAGTGGTTGAATATCCGACCTGGTTGGCTAACATTGTGTCGGTTCCAAAGAAAGATGGGAAGGTCAGAGTGTGTGTTGATTATCGGGGCTTAAAAAGAGCGAGTCCCAAAAATGATTTTCCGTATCCCAATATACACATATTGATCGAAAATTGTGCCAAGCATGAACTTCAATGTTTTGTGGATTGCTTCGCGGGGTATCATCAGATCTAGATGGATGAAGAGAATGCCTAAAAGACAGCCTTTATCACACTGTGGGGAGTGTATTGTTACAAAATGATGTCGTTTGGTCTGAAGAATGCTGGGGACACTTATATGAGAGCTATGACTACCATTTTCCACGACATGATACACAAGGAGATTGAGGTGTACGTCGACGACGTCATCATCAAATCTAAAAAGGGTACAGATCACATAGCAGATTTAAAGAAATTTTTTGATCGACTTCGAAGGTACAATCTGAAATTGAATCCCGCAAAGTGTGCCTTCGGAGTCCCTAATGGAAAAGTGTTAGGGTTCATCGTCAGTCGTCGGGGGATTGAGCCAGACTCGTCAAAGGTCAAGGCTATCCAAGACTTGCCAGCTCCGAAGAACAAGAAAGATGTAATGATTTTCTTAGGGCGTCTCAATTACATCAGCCGTTTCATAGCACAATCAACTGTGATATGTGAACCAATTTTCAAAATGTTGAAGAAAGACAATGCAATAAGTTGGACTGAAGAATGTCGAAAAGCCTTTGACAGAATCAAGGAATATTATCCAAACCACCTGTTCTAGTCCTATCGGAACCTGGGAGACCTCTGCTACTTCATTTATCCATACTATATGGGGCTTTTGGTTGTGTTCAGGGACAACACGACGATACGGGAAGAAAAGAGCTTGCCATATACTATCTGAGTAAGAAATTCACATCCAATGAAGCACGATATTCTTTGTTGGAGCGCACCTGCTGCGCTTTGACATGGATAGCTCAAATGTTGAGGCACTACTTCTGTGCCTACACCACATATCTCATAACAAGGATGGATCCGCTAAAATACATCTTCCAGAAACACATGCCTACGGGAAAGTTAGCAAAATGGCAAATATTACTAAGTGAGTTCGACATCATCTATGTAACTCAGAAGGCGGTCAAAGGCAAGCATTGGCGGATCATTTGGCAGAAAATCATGTAGACAGAGAGTACAAACCATTGAAAACATATTTTCCCGACGAAGAGGTATCATTCGTAGGAAAAATTATCACCGAAGCATATGATGGTTGGATAATGTTCTTCGACGGAGCTGCAAACTTCAAAGGAGTGGGTATTGGATCACTCTTAGTGTTAGAAACGGGTCAACACTATCTGGTATCCGCAAATATAAGGTTTCCATGTACCAACAATATGGCAGAATATAAGGCCTGCATATTAGGACTCGGGTTAGCCATTGACATGAATGTTCAGGAATTGCTGGTAATTGGAGATTTCGACCTTTTGGTACATCAGGTGTTAGGAAAATGGGCCACAAAAAATACCAAAATATTGCCATATTTGTACTATGTACAAGAGTTGGTGAAGAGATTCACAAAGATAGAATTCAAATATGTTATGTGAGTCCAGAATGAGTTCGTAGATGCATTGGCCACTTTATCTTCCATGATACAACACCCACATAATCGATCATATCCCAATAGAGATTCATAATCAGCCAGCTTATTGTGCTCATGTTGTAGAAGAAATTTATGGAAATCCATGGTTCCACGACATCAAAGAATATTTGGAAAAAGGAGAGTACTCAGAGCACGCAAATCATACTCAGAAAACCACACTCTGAAGATTACCCAACTACTTCTTCCAAAGCGGAGGAATTCTATACAGAAGGACTCCAGAGCTAGGATTATTACGGTATGTCGACGCCAAAGAAGCGTCTAGATTGCTCAAAGAAATACATGTCGGAACTTGCGGACCGCACATGAACGATTTTGTCTTAGCTAAGAAAATATTGAGAGCATGATATTTCTGGATGACTATGGAAATAGACTGCATCAAGTCTGTCCAAAAGTGTCATCAATGCCAAGTACATGTTGATATGATACGAGTGCCACCCATGAACTCAATGCAACAAGTGCACATTGGCCTTTCTCCGCTTGGGGGATGGATGTCATTGGTCCAATCAAACATGTTGCTTCAAATGGGCATAGTTTCATTCTAGTGGCCATAGACTATTTCACAAAATGGATTGAAGCCGCATCTTACAAGGTTGTAACTAAGAAGGTCGTCGCAGATTTCGTTCGGGATCGTATTGTTTGTCGATTCGGGGTACCAAAATCAATCATCACCGACAACGCAGCCAACCTTAACAGTGATCTGATGAGATCCATGTATGAGACCTTCAAGATCAAGCACAAGAATTCCACAGCATATAGGCCACAAATGAATGGAGATGTGGAAGCCGCCAATAAGAATATCAAGAAGATATTGAGGAAAATGGTAGACAATCACAAACAATGTCACGAGAAGCTACCATTTGCCCTACTTGGATATCGTACCACGGTTTTCACATCAACTGGCGCAACTCCTTATTTGCGGGTCTACGGTACTGAAGTCGTTATTCGCACCGAAGTAGAAATTCCTTCTTTGAGAATCATACAAGAGGCACTTAGTGATGCAGAATGGGTACGAAGTCGCTATGAGCAACTGGCTCTCATTGATGGAAAAAGAATGAATGCAGTATGCCACGGTCAACTCTACCAGAATAGAATGTCTAGAGCTTTCAACAAAAAGGTTAGGCCTAGACAATTCACACCGGGGCAGTTGGTGCTAAAGCGGATCTTCCCGCATCAAGATGAATCCAAAGGGAAATTTTCACCCAATTGGTAAGGTACCTACATGGTTCATCGAGTACTAACAGGAGGAGCACCCATACTTGAAGAAATGGACAGAGAAATTTGGCCAAAACCTATCAACTCAGACGCAGTACAGAGATACTATGTTTAGGATTGTTTACATTCCTTCATTTGATGTAACTAAACTACACTTGGCCTG
Organism: Nicotiana undulata; assembly: GCA_005239495.1. Classification (NCBI taxonomy): domain Eukaryota; kingdom Viridiplantae; phylum Streptophyta; class Magnoliopsida; order Solanales; family Solanaceae; genus Nicotiana; species Nicotiana undulata. The sequence goes on from ML284396.1 coordinate 115,603, forward strand.
ATTCCCGCTTAAGAGGGGATACGTATACAACCTTGTGAGTTCGGTCACATCCTAATAAAATCTCCATTTGTTGCCATTATCAAAAACTGGGCAAAATTCTAAAGCAATTCCAGCTAACTTCGTCATACGCCGAGTAGTCCTACTGTTGCATTTAAAATGGGGCAGAATTTTGAGGAGGACCCTCAAAATTCTAAAGCAAGGAGGTCGCAATGTCTCTTAAAATATGTCACAGTCATTGATTCATCTAAATTATTTGATATTGCATGCTACTATATTTTAAATAATGGCATTCATCAAATGCACGCATGTTTTTGAAAACTTTATATAGCAGCCAGATGTTACCCAGGGTAACTCAAACAAGATCTCAAGGCAGGAGCAAAGATAGAACAAGGAAACAAAAGCGCGAACCAACCTTCTCCCACAGAACGCACAATTTTTCTTTGGATGCAGGCACAATAAGACAATGATATTCGCAGACATATCAAAGTCACTACCTTCAAGACAAAATATTATCTAGCGCAAGCATCTCCAGCTAAGAAATGCTTTACTTTCTCACTATCACTCATCGTTTTCTTGCATAAGGCTAAGAATCGCCTCCCTAATTGCATAAGGCTAAGCATTGCCTTTCCCGTATGAGACTAAGCATCGTCTGCTCTTTGCATGAGGCTAAGCAATGCCTCCCTAATTGCATAAGGCTAAGCACTGCCTTTCCCGCGTGAGGCTAAGCATTGCATCCTCTTTGCATAAGGCTAATCATTGCCTCCATAATTTCATAAGGATAAGCACTGCCTTTCCCGCATGATACTAAGCATCGTCTACTCTTTGCATGAGGCTAAGCACTGCCTCCCTAGTTGCATAAGGCTAAGCATTGTCTTTCCTGCATATGATTAAGCATTGTCTCCTCTTTGCATGAGGCTAAGCACTGCCTCCCTAACTGCATAAGGCCAATCACTGCCTTTTTTGCATAAGGCTAAGCATTGACTTTATTGCATAAGGCTACGCACTGCCTCCCTAATTGCATAAGTCTAAGCATTGACTTTCCTGCATGAGACTAAGCGTTGTCTCCTCTTTGCAGGAGGCTAAGCACTGCCTCCCTAATTGCGTAAGGCTAAGCATTTTCTTTCCTGCTTGAGACTAAGAATTGTCTCCTCTTTGCATATGGCCAAGCATTGCCTCCCCAATTTCATAAGCCTAAGCACTGATTTTTCCTCAAGATTAAATACTATATCCATTACGCGATCTAAGATTTGGCATTATCCTCTGGGGCTAAGCACGACCCTCGTCTTATACAAGAGTAAGCCTTGTCTTGTCTGATTTCGCATATAACCAAATATCATATCTTTGCATTTCATGAGCTGAAACATTGCCATTTTGTCCAAAGGCATCATAGTCCGAAGGAATCATCCTCATAGCCGGAAGACACCATTCCATGGCCTGAGGATCTCTCAAAAGTGCACATCATTATTCAAAGGTGTCATGGTTCATAGGCACCTTCCTCATGGCCCGGGGACATTATTTCATGGCCTGTGAATCCCTTATCACATGATTCATGGCCCAGGACGTCATAGTCTAAGGACATCATCCTCACTGTCCAAAGACAATCTTCATGGTCCAAAGGGAATTTGCATCATGTTTAAATTCTCGAAATCACTCGTACATATTCGCATGTGCTATGTTTAAGTTTTGCAGGTAAACCAGGAAGTAACTATTCTTCAAACGGGGGCAATCCTCGCTCTCGTTTCCGTTCACAACGTTCACATCCTTAAATTATTTAAAATGTAACCAACCACCATCAGTTACCCACCTTTTACTTTATAACCGATCAAATACTCTTTCTGAGATACATCCATAATGTTTTAAAGTCACATTCATGATTTCATATAAATTCATCTGATACTGTCCTACCCAAAAGAACCCTCTCTGAAACGTACGACCTTTCCTATAACAACTCCATCGGTTCATTTCACCGTTGGATCCAGAATTACACACGGTCTGATTCCCATAAAACCAGGGATATGTAGGCAACTCAGGAACCAGGGTTCAGCCTTCATTTTTCAAATCACATCATTCGGCCAAAATTGGTCATCATTTTCTTTTACTGACAATTCTTTCATCATTTCGGGGGTAAAGAGGGGCAACTGTTGATACCCAATTTTACCCTCATATTTCCTCAAACAATATATATATACTTTCAAAATATTATTTTCGTGTCGTTATTTAGTTTACAAGCATTTTATACAATTTTTCATAATTTTAGAGCTTTAAAATTGATTTTTTTTCTTACATTTAAATTACTTGAATTTCTATTAATTACTCCTCCAAATTATTTTGTGATGACTTAATTACTTAAAACTATTATTTGCATCCCTAATACATATTTTAAACATTTTCACTTCATTTTATATAAATACAATAGTATTTTAGGCTATTTGCACTAACTTACAATAACAGCCTATATTTTACATTTTATTGCGTTTATCATTTCATTCAGGGTCAAAATAATATTTTTATATTTTTATAATTCTATCATTTTTTAAAGAATTAATTTTTCATAAATAGCATTTTTATATATTTATTTAACCATTTTATTAAATTATTTCCTTTTAATCTCCCATTTAAAAGTTGGCCCAACTTTTGAGTTATTTTTCGGACCAGACAAACCTAAATACCTGGCCCAATCCTCAAGCCCAACCCCAAGAGACCCTTCCCAGCCCAAAACCGACCGAACTCATTTTTAATCTCGATCGTTGATCAAAAGTGATCAACGGTCCACAACACCTCACTCCCTTTCCTTATATCCCTCAAAACCTAACCCTAGCCCCATTTCCTAAAGACGCCGCCTCTATTCTCTCCGTAACTCCTCTCCTCTTCACTAAACCATATCCGCCTCCCCTAATCCCTCTCATAATCCCACTGATAATAGGATTCGACTACTATTCTCTTGCCATAGTTGAATCATTTTGGTACTGGTTGTCCGTTTGTGGTGTTACCTAAGTGCTTGCCTGAACATGGCAAGCAATAACTTCTGTAATCGAACCAAAGGGGTTTGAATCTTTTATTTTGAGCATTGTTTCGTCTACATATGTTCAATACCGTATTATGTGAGTCCGATTCCATTTAGCTTTCTGTTGATTTACATTTTCCCTACAAAACTAGGGTTTACCGGATTTCTCTCCTATATTGATTTTGAACTGACTTGCATGCTTTGTTTCCTTATGTGTTGTTTGATTTATTTTGTTTCCTTATATATTCGTTCAATCTTTATTGTTATATAACCCCCCCCCCCCCCCCCCCCCCCCTCCTCTTTTTTTTTCAACCCCCCCCCCCCCCCCATTTCCCTTTTTGGGACAGACTTTAATCGACAGACTCTTCACTAAAAATTAGGGATTTTGCTATTATCTTGTTCTGTATTCTGTTTTGGCCGGATGAAAGACAAGGCCACTAAGACCTTGTTACTCGACCTTTTCTTGGTGTGAGCACTGCCCGGAGTTCTTCGAAGCTCTTGGAAACTTTGACACATTGGGATTTTGGGTTCTTGTGGAATTTTGTTCTTTACTGTTATTCGTTTAACTGGTGAGTTACTCGACTTTTTCAATTTCATTCCTATTTATCTGCAATTTTCATATTTTTTCACTTCTGAAGTTCGTAGATTAATGTGTTTTCTGGGTTGTTCTTGTATGCAATTTTGTTTGCTTTACTTCAATTTTAGGTCTCGTTAACCTTTAACTTCATAATGTTGATAGATTGAAACATGCCTAAACCTGATTCGAGTAAATTGGATTCTTTTCAAGTCCGTCTAGCCAATGTGTTATGAACTACTGCTGTTTGGGGACTTTTGCACTTGTTAGCATCTCTTTGGTGTCTAATTTTGCTTAAGGCTGTCAATGTTGTTATTTGAACATGCTTTACCTGCATGATTTGTACTCTCTTTAGTTAACTAGTCAATTGTGTTCAAAATATGAATGATGGATATGCAAGCATGATAACTTATATGTTGTTCTATATCTCCATGAATCTAGGAACTTTTGCTTGCATTGTATTATTTGGTCTACGTACCGGAACTGATAACATTCGAGATTATGCAGGATTATACACAAAAGATCCTTTTTTGGCTCTCTCTTTAGCCCTATGTCTCTTTACATTTACTATATGGCACAAGGCTATTTTCCTATCCTATTCTGGATTTCTGCGATGGTATCTTGCCTATGTAGCATGTTTTAATCATGTGTCGGGACTTTTTTATCAACCATGACTAGTTCTCTATCAATATTCCCTTTAGCATGTTTTTGGCTCCCTTAATTCACCAGTAGTTGTAATAATCTGGTTCCCTATCATGTCTAAATGTTGTTTTGCTACCAAATTAATATGACTATCTTGTAACACTAGGACCTACACTTAGCATAATTTGGACTTTTTTTTGTATTATGAATCTGGGTATGATACTTTTCACCTATCTTGCAAACATGTTCTTCCCTTAACTCTGCTAATGTATCACTGTTTATACACTAAGTGTTGAACCTATTTTCTGAATCTTTGCTAAGTTTGTTCTTAAACCCTATGGCTTGTTCGATTATCTGCTCTATATGCTCAACTTGACTATGTCTGTATACCTCAGCTTTGTCTCTCAACCTTGGTTCACTCACCTCCACTTGTCACTTGGGCTCTCTTGAGTTGTCATTCTTAGCCGGCTGAAAGCCAAGGCTACCTGGGCTTTATTATTGCCTCCCTAGTGTGAGCACTGCTCGGGGTCCATTTGAGGCCCTTGTGAACTCTGACACACTAGGATTTGGGTCCTTAGTCATTCTCTGAAACTTAAACTACCCCATATTCAACCCTTTCCCTCCTATTATCTGTTGTATATCTGAGTTGGTTGATTTAAATGGTGTAATACTTGACAATATGGTCAAATAAATTGACTTTGGGCTCCTTTATGGATTATGGGGTCGTGTGTTGAATATGGATTCTTATTAGAGGCCTGGGTATGATGTGTGAGAACTACTGAAGGCCCAGACAGTTCTGGGTATTTCATTTGGTCTTGTTGTAGGCTGATTGTCATCGTTATTATAACATTTTGATCTTATTCATTACTGAGCCTGTAATAACTTTTGTATAAACGATTGGGGCATTAGTAAAATGGAAAATGGGTAGATTTTAATATTTGCATGCAAAATTTATAGATAATATGCCTATAGGACTTGGTGATTTATTTTCTATATGTGTTAGTCAATCATTATGTACACTATAGAAACTATGCCATTAGGGGAAGCACACACACACACACTGTCTGCTAGCAAACATAAGTGAAAAATGCTGCAATGATGTTTACTGCTATGTGCTATTATAAAACCTGCTTATAAGAAACATTGTCACTGATTTTTCTTTTAATTTGCATCATTCATTAGAAATCATGCCTATAAGATTCCAATTATTCTGTTTGGTGTTGTTCATCTAGAAAGTATGCCTATAGGATTAAGATATGGCACTATGCATTAGAGATCCTGCCTATAGGGAATAAGTGCTCGCCATAATTGGTTAATGCTAAACCGCCCCAAACACTGTTTTATGTGCACTACTGTTAGAGAGCATGAATAATTCTGGGACTTCTCCGAGCGGATTTTGTTGCACTCAACTGTAGATCACCTAGGCACAACACATATAGGGTTAATAACTTAAAACTTTCGATTTCAATAACCAGCTTGTGACAACTGTATAATCTTGTCTATGAGCAATATATTGCATCTGAAAATGCATGCATACTTCGATTCAAATCCACCTAGAAGTCATGTCTATAGGACTTAAGGTTCTGAATTCTGAAATCTCCTAACCTGAATATTTGTTTGCGTGCATCTGCTGTCTAAGTGTGGAGCTTAATATGAGCCTCTAACTTCCTTTACTTGAAGTCTTATGTGTTTTTGTCTGTCGTTTAGCTTTTCATTTTTGAGCAACCTAGGTAAGGTCTAGAACCATCCAAATAGAGGTATGAAACCTCCTGGGCCATAGGTATGGGACAGGTAGTGCACGCATAGGGCACGACTTAGAATTGAAAGAGCACTTTTAGGGTAACAACTTTAACATAGTAATCGGGTAGCAGGAGGTGATAGTTTGTGCTCGCTAAATAATATAAGTAACAACCTACCCCAAGGGAGTTGCGAAATATTATTTATGTTGCACGGGGTGATCCTTTAGGCTAAAAAACTTAGAACTCCCCCTTTTCCTTTATCTTTCTAGTAGAATTGAAATAGTTGTACCTCTATATTCGCATTAAGATCTTTGTAATAAAATTCTTTTATTTTCGTACTCTCTTTGCTTACTTGATCACGTAGCCTAATCCACATAATTTAAGTTCGATCGGGACCCACAGTTGTAAACTTCGAGGAGTGCCTAACAGCGTCTCTTCGAGGTAATTGAGCCCTTACCCGATCTTTTATGGCATGAACTAGTTAAATCAGAGTCATTTGCAAATAGGTGCCCTAACGCACCTTAAAAATTATTAGTTGGCGACTCTCCTCTTTTAATACCCATTTAAAAGAGTTGTCACATGTCGAAAACCGATTTCGCGAGTAAAAAAGGCGCGACAAGGGCATAATGCGGTTTGGTAAGAAAGGGAAGTTCAGTATGAGGTACGTTGGACCATATAGAATCATTCAGAGGATTGGTCGGGGTGGCTTAAAAATTTGAACTACCTCCAGAGATGTCTTTAGTGCACCCGGTGTTTTACGTATCCATGTTCAAGAAGATGGTTGGAGATCCATCACTTATTGTGCTAGTTGAGACTATTGAGGTTAATGAAGAACTGACCTATGAAGATATTCTAATTTCCATAGCAAGTCCAAAAGCTAAGAAATAAAGAAATTTCCTCCGTGAAAGTATTATGGCGGAACCAACAAGTTGAAGAGGCCACCTGGGAAGCCGAGGAGGAGATGAAGAAGTAGTACCCTAATTTATACTAGCTATGTAATTGTATCCATGATGTTCAGATCTAAATTTTTTTAAATTATGTCCCCCGTGTACAACTTATGTTAAGGATACTCCCTCTTGGTAATGCAATGTTTGTGACGTTGTTGCCAGTGTTGTTTCCGTATGGTTGTACATCGTTGTGTTATGGTTATGTTGTTAGTGTTGGTTTATAGGATTCTCTAGCAGGTGGATAGACCCGGTTACAAGGAAAACTCTGCCGAAATTTTTGGGAATTTAGGGCGTTAGTCAAAATTTGGAATTACTTGTGTGTGAAGTAACAGTCTGGTCATATTGAATGTTAATGGTGGATTTAAACCCTCAAACGAATAATCTTAAGCGGGAGAGGATGTACGGCACCGCGAAATTTCACCTAGAACCCGAGTTTTTGTGGTGCCGAGGTAAGGTAATGCGTTTGAGGATTGTAGAAACTCGATACAGACTTTTGGTGTTGCTTAGTGCGTCGACAAGTTGAAGGAAAAAGTTTGCAGAACATGGCAATTCTGTGGTCCACTATGAGACCACAGAACCAGTTTGCGGGCCGCAGATCGGACGCGGAATGAAGCAGAAGATTTTCCAATTTTGAGGACCATTATGAGGCTACATAATAGTTATGCGGGCCACAGATCCCATCGCAGATCCCGCATGAGAAATTTTTTAAGGAGGTTCTATGGTCCATTATGCGATCGCAGAATTGGTCTGCGGACCGCAGACCTGTCACAGAATGAAGCAGAAACACCCAGTTCTAGAGGGACATTATGCGGTCCATTTTGCGGACCGCAGAAGTGTTATGCGGTTCTATATGTGACCGCAGATATGCATTGGGGCTTCATTTTTCCAATTTTATAACTCGACCCCCATTTCGTTTATCTAGCATGAGGGTTCATTTTTGGGGATTACATGATATTTTATAGAGAGGAGAGAGCTATTCTAGAGAGACGAAAGGGAGGGCTAAGGATTTCACTACTCTACTTTGATCAAACATTGGAATTCCATCAAAAGGAACTTGCTAGGGCTTCGAGAAGGTAAGAATTTCTTCCCCCAATTCTTCAATTTCGGGTTTCGGTTGACTATGGGTTATGAGGGTAGATTTATCACATGCATGACCTAATAGAGATTGTGAGGAAGTTGTTGAACCATCTTGGGTGGTTTTGCTCTTGAATTAGTTGAAGGAAGATTGGGTGATCAGTGTAGCAGCTCTTGCCATACGAATTCCTCTAATCATGCTTGCAACTTTCCCCCCTTTTATATATTAACATCGTTAGAAGTGTCGGGACATTGTTGTTACACCAAGGAAAGCTATTTCGAGGTATGAAGGCTAAACTCTTCTTCTAGTATCAGAATTCTTGAATCCTTGAAAAACTCCATCATGTGTATTAAAACTTGAAACACTATTGAGGTGGGAATCCAAGTTGTGGTTACACCTTTACCCACATACATTGGGGTGAGGAGGCAGGGCCGCTTTGTGTAGAGTTGTGGTATTGTTATTACACCTCCACCCGCATACATTCGGTGAGGTGGCAGGGTCGTTTTGTGTAGAGTTGTGGTATTGTTATTACACCTCTACCTGCATACATTCGGTGAGGCGGCAGGGCCGTTTTGTGTCAAGTTGTGGTATTGTGATTACACCTCCACCCGCATACATTGGGATGAGGCGGCAGGGCGTCTTTATGAAAAGGTGGTTACATAGGATCCCCGACTTGAAATTTATAAATGTTATTGGAAGTTCTTAATAAATTGGTTTTGACTTTTACGGCTATCTAAGCCCTATTATTGTACCATGATTCATCATATTCATGTTGTATTTCCAAGTCCTTGAATAGGTGTTTTGGTTTTCATACTAGTATTATTTTACATGTACTAACGTCCATTTTGCTAGGGGCGTTGCACCTTTAATAGATGCAGATGGTTCCACAGCGGGAGGCAATGACCAGTGATAGCGGTATACTCTCTTCCCAGTTGACTTGGTGAGCCCTACTTCATTTCAGGGTCATGCATCTTTTGTTCCGTGTGTAATATGTTTTGAGGTATAGCCGGAGCCTTGTTGCTGACACGATCAAAATTGTACTCTTTTGTATCTATTAGAGGCTCCGTAGACATAGTATGGGTTCTGTATTGGTGTTGGGGAAGTCAAGACAATAATGTTGTATGTGTATCACATGTTCCACTTCAAACTATGAAAGTGTTCGTATTTTGAGACTTAAAAATGGAGTAACTAATGGTAATGGAGTTGGGGTTGTTTATGAAATCATCTCAGTGTTTAATTAATAGAATATATCTCCTCTTTATTCACGGATGAGTTGGCTAAAAGGAAATCTAACAGGCTTTCCCAATCGGGTTATCTCGGTTGAGCACCGGTCGTGCTCCCCGAGGTCGATCCGTGACACTAAGCATATGGGGTCAGTTATTGTAACGACTTGACCAGTTGTTTCATGTATTGTAGCCTCGTTCCCCCATTTATCACTTCTATATGTTCGTTTGTGGTAACGTGACATTCCGGGGTGGTTGGATTGGCTTCGGGGAAGTTTTGAAGTGAATTGGGACACTTAGTGCCAAGGTTGGAAGCTTATATTCAAAGAGTTGACCGTAGTTTGACTTTTGTGTAAACGACTTTGGAATGGAGTTTTGATGGTTCCAATAGCTTCTTTGTATGGTGATTTTGGACTTAGGCGTATGTCCAGATATTAATTTGGAGGTTTGTAGGTCGTTTTGGCTTGAATTGACGAAAGTTGGAAAGTTGAAGGTTTGGAAGGCTGAGAGATTTGACCGAGAGTTGACATTGTTGATACCGGGTTCGGATTTTGGTTCTGTGAGTTAGAATAGGTCTGTTGTGTCATTTGGGACTACTGTAAAAAATTTGAGGTCATTCGGAGTTGATTTGATATGGTTCGGCACTGGTTTTAGAAATTGGAAGTTCATTAGTTTCATTAGACTTTATTTAAGGTGTGATTTGTGATTTAGTTATTGTTTGATGTGATTTGAGGCTCCGACTAAGTTTGTGTTATGTTTAGAACTTGTTGGTATGATTGGTTGAGGTCCCGGGCCTCCGGTGTTTCACGGACGAGTTTCGAACCATTCTCTTCATGTTTGGTTAGTTGGTCTGGTGTCTCGTTTATGCTTCATCGCTTAGCGAGGAAAGGAATGCGTTCGCGAAGCTTTGGAGGTCAATTCCCTTTCTAAACACGAGAGGGTGTCTTGCATTCGTGTAGAAGGGAGGTAAGCTGATGGGCAATGGGGCTTAAGCCTTCTCATTCGTGAGGGAGATCTCACGATCGCGTAGGCGTTGTCTAAGTGGTCATCGCGTTCGCAACTGGGTCATTGTGTTCGCAAAGGGGAATTTTGGCTGAAGACGAAGTTGTGCTTTGCGAACGCGAGGCTTCTTCCGCGTTCGCGAAGGGTACGCACCTGGACTGAATATTAAAAAGCCATTTCGACGGTTAGAGTTATTATATGATATTTTGAATTGTAGAGCTCGGTTTTGGGCGATTTTGGAGGGAATTTTCACGTCTTGGATTGGGGCAATTGTATTTGACTCGTATTTGTTCATTTATCATGATTCCATCCTTGTTTTTATCATTTATTGGGTGATTTGGAGTTGAGAATTTGGGAATTTTGTAGAAACTTTTCAAATATGAAAAATGGAGATTTGAAGGTCGTTAGGTCGGAATTGGATGATTTCGGTATGGTTGGACACTTGGACTCGTATTGGATGGGTGTTCGGAATTTGTGAATTTTTCGTGATGCGAGTCTGGGGTTGGCTTTTCGGGTTGACTTTTTTATTTTGATAAAGATCGAAACTTTATTGTTTGAAGTTGTTCCATACGGAATTATTTGTTGATATTGAGTTGTTTGTGACTAGATTTGAGTCATTTGGAGGCCGATACGCGTGGGAAAGTCTTGTTGGAGTATTGAGTTGTGCGTTTTGAGGTAAGTAACATTTGTAAACTTGGAATTTAGGGTATTTATCCCTGGAATACGTGTTATTTGTGTTGTGTTGGGATGACGCACATGCTAGGTGACGGGCATGTGGGTGTGCACCGTGTTAAATCATGATCCGGGTTGATTTTTGTACTGAGTTTAAATCAAGTCTTGTTTTATCTGTGTAATCCTTACTTTTTAGATTAATTGAGTTGTGATTCGTTAGAAATCATGTTTAGGCTATGTGCTTATTCAGTTGAGACTTAATGAGGTTATTTCTGTTGTTTCGATTTTTTTGGTTTAACTGCAATAATTTCTTCAGTCACGGTTCTCCATTTTCATATCATATCTCAGTCTCTGTTCATCATTCATTGTTACATCACATGTTATTATTGTTTGGGATGAGTGGTACGAGATTATGAGCCCTTGAGATCTAAGAGATCGATAACTGAGGTGGGTCAGAGACTCGTGTTGTAAGTGTTATTGTGGATCAGACTGCACGTCGCAGCAGACCATATTGGCTTTACTATTATTATTATTATTATTGTGTGGATGGGGTTGCACGCCACAAAATGCTTTATAGCTTTGATTAGCGCTTGGGCAGGATCCACCCCTCCTGAGTTTGAAATACCAATAGTGAGCAGAGGCACAATGATATATACATTTGGTTTGGTGAGGGGCGTTGATGTCAGGCACCCGTACAGTGCTGAGTGATTGTGTGCGTGATGAGTGGGTATTTGAGACAGAGAGATTGAGTATTGTGAGAGTGTGAGTACTTGGAAAATATCATCGTGAAATCATACATTTAACATGCATATTTGACAAGTAGGCATAGAGATGTACCATTCCTCATACTAGTTGTACTTGACATGTTCTTATCAGTGTTGGCCTTTAATTGTTGAACTTGAAAGCATGTCTAAATTTTTGTATCTTGAACGAGCTGATTATGAAAATTCCTCGGAGTTAATTATTGTTATTGTTATTATTATACATGTGTTGTCGTTATATTGGGACTGGTTGTCTTCTTCTGAGCTCGTCACTCCTTTTAGTCCAAGGTTAGTTTTGTTACTTATTGAGTACATGGGGCCAGTTGTACAAATACTATACTTTGCACGTCGTGTGTAGATCATAGGTGCATCCGGACATGGCGACTGCTAGATCTGTTCTAGTACCTGATTGGAGACTTCAAAGTAGCTGCTAATGCTATGACGTCCACAGACCTTGAGTCTCTTTCCTTTTATTTTCCTTCAGTGTTGTTCTATTACTCAAACATTATACTAGAGAATTGCTTTATGTTTGATACCTAATAGAGCTCATTTACTCATTGACACCAGATTTTGTGGTGGTTGTAGTAGTATTCCAGTTATTTGTATCAGAGATTTATGATATTCCCGCTATTGACTTTATAAAACATGTTTTATTCGAATGTTTAGTTGTTATGTGATTGTCGGCTTGCCTAGCAAGTGTGTTAGACACCATCACGGCAAGTTGGGAATTTGGTTAGTGACAATTATACTCATATTACACTTCTGCACCTTGCGTGCAGATTTTTGAGCTGAGTTGATGTATTCTTATTCTTAGCCGTTCATGGCTTGTACTATTAATCCTTGGGATAGCTATATTGATTTCTGTATTCTTATTCTATTATTTATTTGATGATTTCAAGTTTGGACGGAGGTATATGTTAGTTTGCTTACCTAGAACGTTAGGGTAGATGTCATCATGACTTGATGGGATTTTGGGTCGTAAAAGGCAATTCGTCGAAACTTTCTACGTTGTTGCCTAAAGCTTTCGATTAATCTTAATTTTGCTTAAGAAAATTATATTTATATTTTTCTTAATAGTAGATAGATGTAGAGCCGGAGACTCCATATTGTTGTAGGTAATTTTCCTCGGAATTTTCAGAACTTTTAAGGGCAAATAGTAATTTTCTAGGCACGAAATGAAAGAATGACTAAAACATAAATATGAATTACACTGGTGACGGTAATTTCTTTCAACATTTCTAGAACTTCTAGTCGTGAACAGAAATATACTATAATAATTTATTATGAATAAACTCAAAAGGAAATATTTTTACTGAAAAATAAATGATGAATCTAACGGTACTTGACTTACTTCATTCAGTTTGCACAATTACATTTTTGTTGGGATTTTTACCTGGCTATACTGTAATAAAAACTTATTTATCATTTTTATTTAGGTTCCTTATCAGTTACTTTGTATATTTTTATTTACAAGTTATATACATAACCTTAAAAAGGAACAAAATTTAAGATCCCTTAATTTTAGCTCATTCCCAAAAACCCTCCCCTACATTTAAGATCTTATTTCTTTTTTCTCCCTTTCTTAATAATCACCCAAAATCTCTCTTTTATTTTTATATACCCCCTCCCCCCCCCCCCCCCCCCCCCCCCCCCAATTTCTGATTCATATCATTTTCCAAAGATTTTCAAACCTTCAATTTCTTATTCATACACTGCAAACGAAATTCGGAATATTGCTCTAGAATCAAGTTGTGGGTAAGTTTTGAATCTTGTTTTCTTTTTTTCTAAAATCTTTATTGTATGTGACTTATATATGAAACATCAATACCCAAAACAATACTCGATACAATACTAATACAATTATACTACGATTATATTAGATTTTTAGTGTAGAGTTGTGATTGAAACTTGAAGAAGATGAAGATCATAATTGTATCACAATTTTTCAGAAATGTATTTCGATTGTATTATAATTGTATATGTATCATAATTGTTGCAGGAATTGTATTAAAAATGTATGCTAATTGTATATTCATTGTATATTATGACGAGTGGTTTTTAGTTCATGACGAATTTTACAGTTTGTATCACAAATATATGATAATTTTATATTAATTTATTAGTATTATATCAGGTATTATTTTAGATATTAATGTACCAGATACAAGTTAGATACAATTGTGATATAAGTATGATACAATTATGTTTTAGGATTGATGTATCTGATACAATTCAAATACAGTTATCATACAATTTATGAATATTTTTTTATTTTTTAATAATATAAAGTTGTCAGCAATAGTGGAAAGAGAGAAGATGAAGATTTCTCACGTAGATTAAGGGATTTTGATGTTAAAAAAAAAAGGAAAGGATGTAATTGAATTCTTTAATTAAAGACACTAATAATGTGGTGAACCTTTTAAGTAGCAATGTATACAATTTGTAAAAAAAAAAACTAAATGCTTATTAAAAACATACATTCAAGATTCTAATTGCTTTTGAAGAAGTATGAAATCTTGAGTATATAGTTTGCACTCATAAGCACCAATTGTATTTCAGCTTCTTCCAACCATATTCAAAAGAGACATTTGGTGGAGTTTGTGGAGGATGAGTAAAGAGAAACTAGGATCAATAGGACCAAGAGCATTATGGCAATTAATAGAGAAGAAGGCAAGGAACAAAGAAGTTTGTAGATTACATAAACTGTTTGTAGATTTCATAAATAAAATTTGAGCTAACTGATTTGGACTAAGTCAAAGGTCATTAGATTCAACATTTACTTTTCAGTTACATTTTTCTTTTGAGATTTTTTGGTAATAAATGATTTGAGTAGATTTATTTTCACTATTAAAATATAACAATGAAAATAAATAATAAGAATATTTTTATTATTTTTCACTATTAACTCATACCCCACAATGTGAGAATATAATTGGTTTTTTATTGTTGTTGTTATTGTTCTTTCACTATCAAAATTCTAAAAATACCAAAAGAAATTACTAACGTCAGTATAACTCGGAAAAGTTTTGACAAGTTTTTTTGGAAATTGTTGAAAAAATTAAAACATGATTTTAAAAATAATGTTAAAATTTTCAACGGACGAGCTTATAAATGTCATCAAAAGTCTTAGGAGCCACGATGCTGGAGAAAATTTTCTACTAGATATCTATCGAATATCTCAACAAAAGTTTTTTCGACAATCTACTCCATTAATATCTTAAAATAAAAAGTAATATATTTATATTGATTTGCTTTATGGTGGACTTTGACAGATTTTCGCAAATAATTAAAAAAATAAATGTATAATTTTAAAAAATTATGATTTTCGTCGTACGAACCAATAAAGGCTGAAACAAGGCGTAAAATGTCATAACAAGCCTTGGGTGCCAAAATATAGCAGAAAATATTTTACTAGCTTTCTGTCAAAATGATAGACTATCTTATTGATATATTAAAATAAAAAATAGTATATTTTAGATGGATGTTGTAGTTTATAATGTTAGTGGCGTATGTTGCATATAAAAAATATTAATATTTAGGTAACATTTTGAACTCAATGAACCAACCAATCATATTACTCTTCTTTCTTTTTTTATTTTTTGTGCCCTAAATTTAAATCGTGCTATTTGTACATCATGCCCCTTTACAATTTTAAATTTAAGAAAATGATATTTTTAGATATCTTATGTGTAAAAGACAGATCTCTTAAGTGTAAAAGTAAATCTCCCTGTTTACCTCGAAATACGAGTAAGAAGTAAACTTTTAATGTGGTTATAAGGATATGTGATTTGATTCAATGTCAATTGATAAATAGCTAAATAAATAAAGGAATTAAACGATTTAAGTGGATCAAACCCGTGTATTTTGCAAGCTATCGACCCCGATCTGGATTAGATTCGAGATCAAGTGCCAAGAACACTAAGAGCAGCAATAATAATATGAACAATAAAAACTATAGAGAGTTAAGAGCGAAAAAGAGCAGAGTGCCTTGTATTTCTTAGTAATGGCGTGAGTGGTAAGTGCGTATGATGATAATAATGATAATGTCTTTACAAATTAATAGGGTTCCTCTTTATATAGTAGAGGAGTCCTAAATAAGGTATGACTCTAATTTCGGAAGTAAAATACACGATTGATATCATAAATCGTTAATGGTTCTACCGGTTGCGAGATTCTCGTTAGGATTGGTGGTCGATTGCGGATATCTCGCGATTCTGTTACTGCGGTGCCAACATGCCGAGCGAATCGATAGAATTCGGTGGCAAGTTGTGATACCAAATCATAGCTCCCTTCAACAGAGTCTCTCCGAATTTCTTTAGCAATACTGACTCGATTTCATCGTCTTCCAAATCATTTCCTTTGATAGCACACGTATAAGAGGTAACGTGCTCGTTGGGGTCCGAGGTCCCGTTGTATTTTGGTATATCAGGCATCCTGAACATCTTTGGTATGGGTTTCGGAGCCGCACTTGGAGGGAATGGTTTTTGCACAAACTTTTTGGAGTCCATTCCCTTTAGGATCGGTGGTGCCCCCAGAATCTGATCAACTCGAGAGTTATAGGTTTCCACCTTCTTGTCGTTGGCCGCGATTTTCTTTTCTCCCGATTCTATTCTCTTAATAAGATCCTCGAGCATTCTCATTATAGCAGGGTCAGTTGTCGAAGTATTATTACCTAATCTTTCAGGCACTGGCTCGGTACGACGAGTAGCCTCTTGTTCGACCCTATTCGGAGCCACATGCTGATTTTGCAACTGGGCGATGGCGTTCTGTTGGGCTTGCAACATTTCAAATATAACTTGAAGACTAACACCCTCGTCTCCTTTGCCCTGAGCACTTCGACCGTCAATTCAACCCTCTCTATATACGCTTCTATCAGGGTCCCCGCCTAAATCCGCATTCAAAGCAATATGCGAACCAACATCGACCGGGTTGGCGGGAGGTGCTCCTCCGAGGTCAGCATGCGGAACCTCGATTCCTGGAGCGATAACATTCTCATTCTCCTCGTGGAGTCTGAGGTCGTTGTCACCATGTGTAGTTGTGTTTTGTGAGTTTGACATGATTTATCCTGAAAACAAAATTCTTGACAAGAAACAAGCGTAAAATAGTGTGTTATACCAGAATTAACACTGAACAATCACTATTATCCTTAGCCCCACGGTGGGCGCCAGATTGTTTACCTCGAAATACGAGTAACAATTAAACTTGTAATGTGGTTATAAGGATATGTGATTTGATTCAATGTCAATTGATAAATCGCAAAATAAATAAAGGAATTAAATGATTTAAGTGGATCAAACCCGTGTAATTTGCAAGCTATCGACCACGATATGGATTAGACTCGAGATCAAGTGCCAAGAACAGTAAGAGCAGCAATAATAATATGAACAATAAAAACTATAGAGAGTTAAGAGCGGAAAAAAAACAGAGTGCCTTGTATTTCTTAGTAATGGCGTGAGTGGTAAGTGCGTATGATGATAATAATGATAATGTCTTTACAAATAAATAGGGTTCCTCTTTATATAGTAGAAGAGTCCTAAATAAGGTATGACTCTAATTTCAGAAGTAAATACACGTTTGATATCATGAACCGATAATGATTCTACCGGTTCGAGATTCTCGCCAGGATTGGTGGTCGATTGCGTATATATCGCGATTATGTTACTGTGGTGTCGCTTTATCCTGATCTCGATCCCTTAGTCTTCATATTCTCTGGACCCGAACTTGCTTCGATACCGGCTTACTCTCGAGACATACCCTTGAACCCGCAGAATTGGGTATCCTCGATTTTTACCGTATACACTCTCATGTGTAAAAAGAAGAGATAAGGCCATAAAACTAAAAACAAGTTTGTAAAGAGCCAAAAAACCAATTAACCTGTTTAAATCTCTCTCTCCCATTTCCGATAAAATTAACTTGTTTCTAATAAGTCTCGCACTCAATGGGTAAGTGTCCATTTCCGTTTTCTCCTTTAGTGAGTGGTTGCAGATTTCATTGCTAACTCATACAAATTTTTATAAATTTTTATAAAATTATTTATTTTTGATAAATAAAAAATATATGGAAGTAAAGAGAAAAAATCTGAAGTTTCTCCCTGTCACGACCCCAAATCCTAACTGATCGTGATGGCGCCTATCGTGGAACTAGGCAAGCCACTATCACATAACTACACATTTCTTTTATTAAAATCCCCTCAAAATCATTAATAATATTCCATAGCAAGTATAAAATTTCTCTAAGTCTTTAACAAAGCATAATATCATCCAACCGTCTAAACTATTCCCCAAAACTGGAGTCAACTGATCACGAGCATCTAAGAATAATACTAACACTGCTAATGTCATAAAACAATGTCTCAGAACAAAATACTAAATACTAATGAAGGAAGGGAAATGGAGAAGTTGTTGATGTTGGGCAGCTACCTCGAAATCCCAAATGTTGTCGATGAACGAACTTAGATGGCTACTGCTCAGAACCAGTACCTGGATCTGCACACAGAGGTGCAGAGAGTAATAATGAGTACGCCTACTTAGTAGTAATGAAAATAAATCAAGTCTAAAGATAAGAAACACACAGCACAAAACACCAATCCACAAATAGTAAAATACTGAGTCTTAATAAAGTATACATTTAATACATACGTTTGAAAACCAATTCCCGTAAAATCCTTTGAACAAGTATATTTCCAAATGTTTCTCAGTAAAATTCCCAAAATATCAGCGTAAAAGGATGAAATGAATCATATTCAGAACTCAGCAAAATATCATCATAAACCGCCCTTCGGGCCAAATCATCACTCATAAATAGTCACTCAGCACCTCACCATCACTCAGTAACAGTCACTCAGCACCTCACAGTCACTCATGCCTCCCAATCACTCGTCACTCGGCACTCGCACTCAATAGGTACCTGCGCTCACTAGGGGTGTGTATAGACTCCAGAGGGGCTCCTACAACCCAAGCGCTATAAACAAGCCAAATCATGGCATCAATCACTCAGGCTCTCGGCCTCTCTCATATCATAAATATCCTCACAATATTGGCCCTCGGCCTTACTCAGTCAGACACTCTCAACATGCCACTCGGGCCATAAATAAACGTGGTTCTCGACCCAAAACAGTATTTCATTTCAAAAAATAACAATTTCAACAAATCTGAGTGTCAACAACTTAACAAGAAGGACTGAGTGTAAAATCATGATCAAAATAGTGAGAATATCATAAAATAGCCCCCAAGGGGTTAAAACAGATCGGCACTAAGCCCCAAACATGGCTTACACCCCAAATATATCAAAACATAGTAATATTATTTAACATATGCTTTAAAAGCAGTTTCGCAACTCAATAGTTGCCTCAAAAGGAACATATTTCCAAATTTCCAATTCGTGCATGCCCCACACTCGTCATCCAGTGTGTGCGTCACTCCAAAATCGTGAAAGGATGTGAAGTCCCGGGTTTCATACCCTCAGGACATGATTTAAAGACATTACTTACCTCGAACTAGCCCGAAAAGCTACTCCGCAACATGCTTTCCCCTCGAATCAACTTCTGAATGCTCCAAATCTATCAAGTTCAGATTTTCACATCAAATTATGCTAGGGGGATGAAACTCAATAGAAAATATCAACTTTAAGCACAATTCCCAAAATTAGCCCAAACCCGACCCTCGGGCCCACATCTCAGAACTCGACAAACTTTATACCAAAATAATCCTCGTCATCTCACGAGTCCGTACATATAAATAACTCTGAAATCGGAGTCCAAATCACCCCTAAAAGGTCTCTTAAACTCAAGCCCTAGTTTCCCCCTTTTCCACTAATTTTTCCTAATTAAACACTGTTAATATGATCCTTAATTACATATAATTAAGTTAATAAGTCCAAAAATCTTACCTCAATGAAGAACAAACGTTTTCCTCTTCAAAAACCCTCAAAAAGCTCGGAACCCGCTCAACAATGGTGAAAAAAAGACTAACAATCGTTAAGTTCCCTTTTTATACATTTCTGCCCAGGCTTTTCGCACCTGCGGCCTTTTTCTCTCACTTGCGGTATGCACATGCGCTCTAGGGAACCGCACCTGCGACTTTTCATTAAACAGACGATTTTCGCACCTGCGGCCCATGTGTCGCACCTGCGGCTCGCAGATGCGGCATAATATCCGCTTCTGCGGTTCTTCACCAAGGGTCTCAAAAACCCGCACCTGCGATCCTCCTGGCCGCTTCTGTGGCTCGCACCTGCGGTCAATTATCCGCAGGTGCGGAAATCACAGTAGTAGAACACCAGCAGCTGAAAGCTGCATTTTCCAACTCCAAAAATTCCCGTTAACCATCTGAAATCAATCTCGAGCCCCTCGGGACCCCAACCAAACATACCAACACATCATAAATGATCATTCCAACTTATTCGCACCCTCGGAACACCCAAACTAACATTAAAACACCAAAATCACATCAAATTCAAGCCTATGAACTTTGAAATTTCTAAATTCTACCAACGATGCCGAAACCAATCAAAACACATCCGCTTGACCTGAAATTTTGCACACATATCCAAAATGACATTACGAATCTGCTTCAACTGTCGGAATTCCATTCCGACCCCGATAGCCTATCTACCACTGCCGACCGGAAATCACCAAAAATTAACTTTCGCCAATTCAAGCCTAATTCTACACCGGACATCACAAAAATATTCCGAACACACTCCTAAGTCCCAAATCACCTAACGAAGCTGTCTAAGTCATAAAATCCGCATTCCGAGGTCGTTTACTAATAAGTCAACTCTTAGCTGACTTTTTCAACTACAAAGCTATTTTTAGAGACTATGTGTCTCAATTCCCACTACAACCATTCTGAACCCGAGCCAACCGACTCCAACACATCGCAAACAATATAATCAATGTATGGCAAGGCAAAAACAGTAATAATAATGCAGATTCTACGGAACGACCGGCCGGGTTGTTACATTCTCCCTCTCTTAAACAAACGTTCGTTCTCGAACGGGTCTAGAAACATACCTGGAGTCTCAAACAAGTGAGGATATTTGATGTGCATCTCCCGCTCGGTCTCCCAAGTAGCTTCCTCCACTGGCTGACCTCCCCACTGCACCTTCACTAAAGCTATATCCTTAGACCTCAACTTTCTGACCTGACGACCCAAAATGGCCACTGGCTCTACCTCATATGACATATCACCCTCGAGCTGAATTGTGCTGAAGTCTAACACATGAGACAGGTCACTAATATACTTTCGGAGCATCGACACATGGAATATCGGATGAACACTCGATAAGCTGGAGGGCAAGGCAAGTCTATAAGCCACCTCTCCAATCCTCTAAAGCACCTCAAAAAGCCCAACGAACCGGGGACTCAGCTTTCCCCTCTTTCCGAATCTCATGACACCCTTCATGGGTGACACCTTCAGCAATACCTTCTCTCCCACCATGAAAGACACATCCCGGACCTTCCGGTCCGCATAACTCTTCTGCCTAGACTGTGCCGTGCGAAGTCGCTCCTAAATCAACTTCACCTTCTCCAACGCATCCTGAACCAAATCTGTGCCCAATAGCCTAGCATCACCCGGCTCAAACCAACCAACCAGAGATCTACACCTCCTACCATATAAAGCCTCATACGGGGCCATCTTAATACTATACTGGTAGTTATTATTATATGCAAACTCCGCGAGTGGCAGAAACTGATCCAACGAACCTCCAAAATCAATCACATAAGCACGCAACATGTCCTCCAAAATCTGAATAGTCCACTCCGACTGACCATCGGTCTGAGAATGAAATGCAGTGCTCAACTCTACTGAGTACCCAAACCTCTCTGCACTGATCTCCAAAACTGATATGTCAACTGAGTACCTCTGTCAGAAATGATAGAAACTGGAACTCCATGCAATCGGACAATCTCCTTGATGTAGATACCAGCTAACCACTCCGAAGTATAAGTAGTACTGACAGGAATGAAGTGCGCGGACTTGGTCAGTCAATCCACAATGACCCAAATAGCATCAAACCCCTTCACAATCCGTGGAAGCCCACTACAAAATCCATGGTGATCCGCTCCCACTTTCACTCCGGAATATCTAACATCTGAAGTAATCCACCTGGTCTCTGGTGCTCATACTTGACCTGCTGGCAGTTGAGACACCGTGCTAAATACTCAACTATATCTCTCTTCATATGCCTCCACCAATACTGTTGTCTCAGATCCTGATACATCTTCGCGGCACCCAAATGGATGGAATACCGCGAGCTATGGGCCTATGCTAATATCAACTCTCGAAGCCCATCCATATTGGGCACGCAAATACAGGCTTGCATCCTCATAACCCCATTATCACCAATAGTCACATCTCTGGCATCACCTCGACGGACCCTGTCCTGGAGAAATAACAAGTCCCGGTCATTATACTGGCGTGCTCTAATCTGATCATAAAGAGAAGACCGGGAAGCCATGCTATCTAATACCCGTGGAGGCTTTGACAAATCCAATCTCACCAACTGACCCGCTAAAGCTTGAACATCAAGTGCTAAAGGTCGCTCTACTGCTGAAAGGTAAGCTAGACTCCCCAAACTCTCGGCTCTGCGACTCAGGGCATCGGCCACTACATTGGCCTTCCCCGGATGGTACAAAATAGTGAGGTCATAATCCTTGAGAAGCTCTAACCACCTCCTCTGACGCAAATTCAAGTCCTTCTGCTTCAGCAGATACTGCAGACTACGATGATCGGTGAAAATCTCACCTGCACTCCATACAAATAGTGGCGCCAAATCTTCAAGGCATGAACAATGGCAGCTAACTCAAGATCGTGCATTGGATAATTCTTCTCGTGCACCTTTAACTGTCTAGAAGCTTATGCAATCACCCTACCGTCCTGCATCCGTACCGCTCCTAAGCCAACTCTAGAAGCATCACAGTAGACTGTATAAGAACCCGAACCAGTAGGCAAAACCAAAACCGTAGATGTGGTCAATGCTGACTTGAGCTTCTGAAATCTCTCCTCACACTCATTAGACCATCTGAATGGAGCACCCTTCTGGGTCAATCTGGTCAAAGGCGAAGCAATAGAAGAGAATCCCTCCACAAAGCGACGGTAATATCCCGCCAAACCAAGGAAGCTCCTAATATCAGTAGCTGAGGACGGTCTGGGCCAACTCTACACCGCCTCAATCTTCTTCGGATCAACCTGAATACCCTCACTGAACACCACGTGCCCCAAGAAAGCTATTGAACCAAGCCAAAACTCACACTTGGAGAACTTTGCATAAAGCTTCTCCTCTCTCAACCTCAGTAACACAACCCTAAAATGTTGAGCATGCTCCTCATGGCTACGAGAATATACCGGGATCATGAACACAATGACAAAAGAATCAAGGTAAGGCTGAAACGCGTTGTTCATCAAATGCATGAACGCGGATGGGGCATTGGTCAGCCCAAATGACATAACCAGAAACTCATAATGACCATATCTGGTCCTGAAAGCAGTCTTCGGAATGTCAGAATCCCAAATCTTCAGCTGATGATACCCAGATCTCAAATCAATCTTAGAGAACACTCTAGCTCCATGAAGCTGGTTAAACAAGTCATCAATACGGGGCAAAGGATACCGGTTCTTCACTGTAACCTTATTCAGCTGCCGATAATCAATACACATGCGCATGAAGCCATCTTTCTTCTTTACAAACAACACCGGTGTACCCCGAGGTGACACACTAGGCCGAATGAACCCCTTATCTAAGAGTTCCTGAAGCTGCTCTTTCAATTCCTTTAACTCCGCTGGTGCCATACGATAAGGTGGAGTAGAGATAGGTTGGGTGCCTAGCACCAATTCAATACCAAAATCAATGTCCCTGTCAGGTGGCATGCCTGACAGGTCTGCAGGGAATACGTCCGGAAAATCATGGACCACAGGAACCGAATCAATAGAAGGAGTCTCACTACTAACATCCCTTACAAACGCAAGATAAGATTCACATCCTTTCTCAACCACGTGCTGAGCCTTCAAGTAATAAATCACTTTGCTAGGCACATACTCAATAAACCCTCTCCACTCAACTCTCGGAACTCCGGGCATAGCCAGGGTCACGGTCTTAGAGTTACAATCAAGAATAGCATGACATGGGGATAACCAATCCATGCTCAGTATCACATCAAAATCAACCATGCTGAGAAACAACAAGTCTACTCGGGTATCCAGACTCCCAATATATATCACACATGACCGGTACACAAGGTCCACAACAATAGTATCGCCCACCGGAGTCGACACATGAACATATGTAACTAAGGACTCACGGGGCATACTCAGAAAGTGCGCAAAATAGGACGAAACATAAGAGTATGTGGAACCAGGGTCAAATAAAGCCAAAGCATCATTGTGACAAACTGAGATAGTACCTGTAATCACAGCATCGGAGGCCACACCATCAGGCATGGGTGGGAGTGCATAAATACGTGGTTGGAATCCACCTGCTCGACCTCCCCCTCTAAAGCAGCCTCTAGCTGCATGACCACCACCCCTGGCTGCCTAGGTGGGTGGTGAAGTGACTGGGGTTGATGTCGAGGGCTGAACCCTCTGCTGAGATGAACTACCTGGACGACGAGGACACTGCCTCCATAAATGTCCAAACTCTCCACACTCAAAACAACTACCTGGAGCTGGAGATGGGGATTGAAGGGAACCCCTACCACTAGAATAGCTACCGGATGAACCAAGCATAGAAAAGCCATGTAATGATGATGCTATGGAGGAGCTCGGAGCTGGAAGTGCACTAAAAGGAAAAACGTCCCGGGTAAGAGCTGCGGGGACCCTACCCCGAAGATGCGCCACTATAAGCTGGGCGAGTTGGCTGAGGAGGTCTAAACGGAGGACCTCTACTGTGTTGAAACTGCCCTCTGGGAGGAGCACCATTGAAGCTACCTGATCCCCGAGGCCTTTTAACCTCCCTCTCCTCACGCTCCTGCCTGCGAACCGACTCAATATCCCGGGCAATGTCAACAACCTGCTCGAATGTGGCACCTGACACCCTCTCCCTAGTCATCAAGATCTTAAGCTGATACGTGAGACCATCTACAAACCTCCTGATCCTCTCTCTATCAATAGGGACTAACTCAGAAGCATGTCGAGCTAACTTAGAAAATCGCATCTCGTACTGTGTAACTGACAACTCCCCCTGGCGCAGCTGCTCAAACTGCCTGCGTTGCTCCTCTCTATGGGACTGAGGAACATACTTCTCCAAAAAGATCGTGGAGAACTGCTGCCAAGTGAGGGGTGCTGAACCAACCGGCCTACGCCTCTTAAATGCCTCCCACCAAGTGAAAGCAGCAACAACAAACTAAATTGTAGCAAACGTGACCCCACTGGTCTCCAGAATACCAGCAGTACAAAGTATTCTCTGGCACTTATCCAGTAAACCCTGGGCATCCTCGCCCTCTATGCCGCTAAAAGTCGGAGGCTGAAGTCTACTAAACCTCTCCAGCCTGAGCTGCTTATCCTCGGGCATAACTAGGACCACATAGTCCTGAACTGGAGCAACTGGCTAGGCTGGGACTGCCCCCGGTGCCTAAAAACCCTGTACAACCTGCTCAGGTGTCCGGGCAGCTGGAGTTTGAGTGCCTGCCCCGGCCTGAGATGTAGCGGCAGTAATAGACATAGAAATTGCCTGAGCCAAACTGGTGCACACTGTCAAGATCTGAGCCAGGGTCTCCTGAAGACCCGGAATGATAATAAGGCACTGCCAGTGCCCGAGCCTGTCCCGCTGGAGCACCCTCGGCGGGAACCTGATCTTGAATAGTAGGGGGATCCACTAGTACTGCCCCGACTGTTGCACGGGCTGGTCCCCTAACTCCACCACGGCCTCGACCCCTTGTGGGTCCAGCTAGTGTCCAGTCACCCTGATCCGTAGCGCGTGTCCTCACCATATGTGAGAGAATGAAACAACAAGAGTTTAGATTTACAGAATCAACAGAATGGCACGACAGAGTTCAAGAAAATGAGATTATTCCTAAGAGTTTTGTAGCCTCTCGAAGATAAGTACAGACGTCTCCGTACCGATCCGCAACACTCTACTAAACCTGCTCATGACCGTTGAGTCCTATGTAACCTAGAGCTCTGATACCAACTTGTCATGACCCCAAATCCTAACTGGTCGTGATGGCGCCTATCGTGGAACTAGGCAAGCCACTATCACATAACTACACATTTCTTTTAATAAAATCCCCTCAAAATCATTAATAATATTCCATAGCAAGTATAAAGTTTCTCTAAGTCTTTAACAAAGCATAATATCATCTAACCGTCTAAACTATTCCCCAGAACTTGAGTCAACTGATCACGAGCATCTAAGAATAATACTAACATTGTTGATGTTATAAAACAATGTCTCAGAACAAAATACTAAATACTAATGAAGGAAGGGAAATGGAGAAGTTGTGGACGCTGGGCAGCTACCTCGAAGTCCCAAATGCTGCCGATGAACAAACTCAGAAGGCTACTGCTCAGAACCAGTACCTGGATCTGCACACAGAGGTGCAGGGAGTAATGATGGGTACGCCAACTCAGTAGTATTGAAAATAAATCAAGTCTGAATATAAGAAACACACAGCACAAAACACCAATCTACAAATAGTAAAATACTGAGTCTCAATAAAATATACATTTAATACATAAGTTTGAAAACCAATTCCCGTAAAATCCTTTGAACAAGTATATTTCTCAATAAAATTCCCAAAATATCAGCGTAAAGGATGAAATGAAACATATTCAGAACTCAGCAAAATATCATCATAAACCGCCCTTCGGGCCAAATCATCACTCATAAATAGTCACTCAGCACCTCACCATCACTCAGTAACAGTCACTCAACACCTCACAGTCACTCATGTCTCCCAATAACTCATCACTCGGCACTCGCACTCAATAGGTACATGCGCTCATTGGGGGTGTGTAAAGACTTTGGAGGGGCTCCTACAGCCCAAGCACTATAAACAAGTCAAATCATGGCATCAATCGCTTAGTCTCTCGGCCTCTCTCATATCATAAATATCCTCACAATATTGGCCCTCGGCCTCACTCAGTTAAACACTCTCAACATGCCATTCGGGTCATAAGTAAACGGGGTTCTCGACCCAAAATAGTATTTCATTTCAAGAAATAACAATTTCAACAAATCTGAGTGTCAACAATTTAACAAGAAGGACTGAGTGTAAAATCATGATCAAAATAGTGAGAATATCATAAAATAGCCCCCAAGGGGTTAAATCAGATCGGCACTAGGCCCTAAACATGGCTTACAGCCCAAATATATCCAAACATAGTAATATTATTTAACATATGCTTTAAAAGCAGTTTCGCAACTCAATAGTTGTCTCGAAAGGAACATATTTCCAAATTTCCAATTCGTGCACGCCCCACACTCGTCATCCAGTGTGTGCGTCATTCCAAAATCGTGAAAGGATGTAAAGTCCGGGGTCTCATACCCTCAGGACAGGATTTAAAGACATTACGTACCTCGAACTAGCCTGAAAAACTACTCCGCAACACGCTTGCCCTTCGAATCAACTTCTGAGTGCTCCAAATATATCAAGTTCAGATTTTTCACATCAAATTATGCTAGGGGGATGAAACCCAATAGAAAATATCAACTTTAAGCACAATTCCCGAAATTAGCCAAAACCCGACCCCCGAGCCCACGTCTCGTAACTCGACAAACTTTATACCAAAATTATCGTCGTCATCTCACGAGTCCGTACATATAAAAAAAAATCTGAAATCGGAGTCCAAATGACCCCTCAAATCACCCCTAGAAGGTCTCTTAAACTCAAGCCCTAGTTTCTCCTTTTTCCACTGATTTTCCCTAATTAAACACTGTTAATTTGGTCCTTAATCACCTGTAATTAAGTTAATAAGTCCAAAAATCTTACCTCAATGAAGAACAAACGTTTTCCTCTTCAAAAACCCTCAAAAAGCTCGGAACCCGATCAACAATGGTGAAAAGAAGACTAAAAATCGTTAAGTCCCCTTTTATACTTTTCTGCCCAGGCTTTTCGCACCTGCTGCCTTTTTCTCGCACATGCGGTCCGCACATGCGCTCTAGGGGTCCGCACCTGCGAATTTTCATTAAACGGACGTTTCTCGCACCTGCGGCCCATGTGTCGCACATGCGGCTCGCAGATGAGGCCAAATATCTGCTTTTGCGGTTCTTCACCAAGGTTCTCAATAAACCCGCACATGAGATCCTCCTGGACGCTTCTACGGCTCGCACCTACGGTCAATTATCCGCATGTGCGGAAATCACAGTAGCAAAACACCAGCAGCTGAAAGCTGCATTTTCCAACTTCAAAAATTCCCGCGAACCATCCGAAATCAATCCTGAGCCCCTCGGGACCCCAACCAAACATACCAACACATCATAAATGATCATTCCAACTTAGTCGCACCCTCGGAACACCCAAACTAACATCAAAACACCAAAATCACATCAAATTCAAGCTTATGAACTTTGAAATTTCTAAATTCCACCAACGATGCCGAAACCAACCAAAACACATCTGATTGACCTGTAATTTTGCACACATATCCAAAATGATATTACAAACATGTTCCAACTGTCGGAATTCCATTCCGACCCCGATAGCCTAATTTTCACTGCCGACCGGAAATCACCAAAAACTTATTTTTGCCAATTCAAGCATAATTCTACACCGTACATCACAAAAATATTCTGAACACACGCCTAAGTCCCAAATCACCTAACAAAGTTGTCCGAGCCATAAAATCCGCATTCCGAGGTCGTTTACCAATAAGTCAACTCTCAGTTCACTTTTCCAAGTACAAAGTTATTTTTAGATACTAAGTGTCTCAATTTCACTACAACCATTCTAAACTCGAGCCAACCGACTTAGACACATCGCAAATAATATAATCAATGTATGACAAGGCAAAAACAGTAATAATAATGCAGATTCTACGGAACGACCGGCCGGGTCGTTACAGTCTCACGAAACACTTTATTTATTATCATTGCTTGACATAGATCATCCTCAAGGTACCAATTGTCGTTTCACCCAACTCAACCTCGAATACAAGTCTTCCTTCCTTTCATTCACGTAGCCCAAATAATGCTTAATTTTTTGACCATTTACCTAAAATAATCTACTCCCATTTTTACTTCCACTCAATTACATCGTAGTGATAGTTATTAAGCATCTTAAATTGTCAAGACCATTTACACATGGCTTTATCCAGAAATAACTTTAGTCTTGAATTGTATAGAGAAACTGTTGTTTTTTTTAAAAGTATTAATGATTTATTAATGCTTAAAATAGGGTGAATGAAAAATGGAGGGGAAAATGAAATATTTGAGTAATATTTGAGTTTCCCTCCTTAATTGTCCCACATAGGAAGAGGAAAAGGTTTTTGATGGGTATATAAGCAATTGCTCTTCTTCTAGCTAATAAAGAGTTGAAAAGAAGGCAAGCCTCGCGCCGTCGTCGTCGCTCGCTCGGCTCGGTCTCGGTCTCGGCTTCGAATTTGGATTTGGTTATACAGAATTTAGTTTTCTGTTTTGTAACAGAAAATTAACTACCCTTCAACTTTTCATCTTTATTATTGAGTAAATAGCCAATTATGTCATGGCATTTACTCTATGGGCGTTTTTTCAAAAACAGCGATTCTGAAGAGTTGCACCTCTTCAGATTTCAGCCCAACTTTGGCTATAAATACAAGTCCATTCTCTCAGATAACACACTAATTTCTGATTTCTCCTCCTTCTTTCTGTATACTTTTAACTTCAAAGAAAGCAAGTAAGTGTGATTTGCTACCGAACTTTGAGTTCGCTGAAACACTGGGGTTTGAAGTACCACTACACCAGTGTGAAATTCGTTCTATCCTGGGAGGAAATAATCCATAACCTTGGGTACTAGGAGGGGATTAAATTCCTTAAGGAAACACTGTGAATTCAGTGGGCTCGGATTAACTTTCCATTGCGTTTACATTTCTGTTTATTTATTTTATTATTTCCAGAATTGTTTTACAAATACAGAGTTATAACAAGCTTAAGGAATTTATCTGTATTTGTGTTATATTAACTGTTTCTGGAGAGTAAAACCTTTGTGGGTTTGTACTCTATTGGAGATTAAAATCTACGTGATTTTAACGTTTGTGTCATTCTTTTACAGAAATGACGAATGACAACGGAAACGAAGTTGTTCCGATGGTAATTGCCAATGCCTCAATAAGCCGAACAACACTGGCAGCATTGGCACCGGCTGAGAAACCCGAAAAAATTTCCGGGCTTGATTTCAAGCGCTGGCAACAAAAGATGTTCTTCTATTTGACTACTCTAAGTCTCCAGAAGTTCATCAAGGAAGAAGTTCCTGTGCTATCAGATGAAACTCCAGAAACTGAACGCTTTCTCGTGATTGAGGCGTGGAAGCATTCAGTCTTTTTGTGCAAGAATTATATTCTAAGCGGGCTGGAGGATGCTTTGTATAACGTCAACAGTGGCGTGGAAATGTCAAAAGAACTGTATTGTGCGCTTGAAAAGAAATACAAAACTGAAGATGCCGGGTTGATGAAGTTTGTTGCTGCAAAATATTTGGACTACAAAATAGTAGATAGCAAGTCTGTTATTAGCCAAGTCTAGGAATTGCAAGTGATTATTCACGATCTCCTTGCTGAAGGTATAAGTAGAATTAATACTAATATTGGTAGTATTAATTTTATTATGTTTACTAATAGAATTTTCATTGAAGGTCTTGTCATCAATGAAGCATTCCAAGTAGCAGCAATGATTGAGAAGTTGCCTCCGTTGTGGAAGGACTTCAAAAATTATTTGAAACACAAACGCAAGGAGATGTCCCTTGAAGATCTCATTGTTCGGTTGAGAATCGAAGAGGACAATAAAGCTGCTGACAGGAGAGGCCGTGGAAATTCAACAATAATGGGAGCAAATATTGTTGAAGATAACAAAAAGAGGAAGAAGGCTTCTGGACCAAAATACAACCCAAGCAAGAAGCGGTTCAGTGGAAACTGCTACAACTGTGGGAAAACCGGACACAAATCTACGGAGTGTCGTGCTCCGAAGAAAGACAAGAAGAAGGGTCAAGCAAACATGGTTGAAAAGCATGATGATATTGACGACTTGTGTGCCATGCTTTCCGAATGCAACTTGGTGGGCAATCCTAAAAAGTGGTGGTTTGATTCTGGAGCCACTCTCCATGTTTGTGATGTTAAAGAAGCTTTTGCTACTTATTCTCACGTTGGACCCGATGAGACGATTTCTATGGGAAATGCTTCAAAGGCCAAGATTGAAGGATGTGGGAAGATATTCCTCAAAATGACTTCCGGCAAAGTGATGACTTTGAACAAAGTCCTTCATGTTCTCGAGATTAGGAAGAATTTAGTCTCTACTGGACTTCTTGTTAAAAATGGCTTTAAATGTGTTTTTGTTTCTGACAAGGTTGTAATAAGTAAGAACGAGATGTTTGTAGGAAAAGGTTACCTCACCGAGGGCCTTTTCAAACTTAATGTAATGGTTGTTGAAAGCAATAATAAAATTTCAGCTTCGTCTTACTTACTTGAGTCAAATGAATTATGGCATGTACGTTTGGGTCATGTCAATTATAAAACCTTGCGAAAAATGATTAATTTGGAAGTATTGCCTAAGTTTGAATGCGACAAATCAAAATGTCAAGTATGTGTGGAATCTAAGTTTGTTAAACATCCTTATAAGTCAGTTGAAAGGAATTCAAATCCTTTAGACTTAATTCACACAGATATTTGTGACATGAAGTCAATACCATCTCGCGGTGGCAAGAAGTATTTCATAACTTTTATTGACGATAGTACTCGATATTGCTATATTTACTTACTTAATAGTAAAGATGAAGCAATAGACGCATTCAAGCAATACAAAAGTGAAGTTGAAACGCAACTTAACAAGAAAATAAAAATGATAAAGAAGTGATAGGGGTGGTGAATATGAATCTCCTTTTGAAGAAATATGTTTAGAATATGGAATTATTCATCAAACAACAGCCCCCTACATGCCCTAATCCAATGGGATTGCGGAAAGAAAGAATCGTACTTTAAAGAAGATGATGAACGCGTTGTTGATAAGTTCTGGTTTGCCAAAGAACTTGTGGAGGGAAGTCATTCTTACGGCTAATCGAATATTAAATCGAGTGCCCCATAGCAAAACACAATCCATTCCATATGAAAAATGGAAAGGAAGGAAGCCCAACTTGAATTATTTTAAAGTGTGGGGGTGTTTGGCAAAAGTGCAAGTTCCTAAACCCAAACGGGTAAAAATAGGACCGAAAACCGTTGATTGTGTTTTCATAGGATATGCGACTAATAGTAAAGCATATCGATTTCTGGTACATAAATCAGAAAATCCCGACATTCATAATAATACGAGTTATAGAATCAGATAATGCTGAGTTGTTGAAAATATATATCCGTATAAAAAGGAATGTGAGTCGATTGGTGAAGGATCTAAACGATCTCGGGAAGAAATAAAAGAAAGTACACTTAATCATGAGGATCTAAGACGTAGTAAACGTCAAAGAACGTCTACTTCATTTGGAGCAGATTTTTTGACTTTCTTGTTGGAAAATGAGCCTCAAACATTTAAAGAAGCTATGTCTTCTTCGGAATCATTGTTTTGGAAAGAGGCAGTCAATAGTGAAATAGAATCCATAATGAAAAGCCATACATGGGAATTGGTTGATCTTCCTCCTGGAAATAAATCGTTGGGTTCTAAATGGATCTTTAAGAGGAAAATGAAAGATGATGGCACTATTGACAAGTTTAAGGCAAGACTTGTGGTCAAAGGATATAGACAACGAGAAGGTCTTGACTATTTCGATACATACTCTCCAGTTACAAGAATTACGTCCATAAGAACGTTGGTAGCGTTAGCTGCAGTTTATGGTCTTGAAATTCATCAAATGGATGTTAAGACGGCCTTCGTAAACGGAGAGTTGGAGGAAGAAATCTACATGGAACAACCTGAAGGGTTTGTGGTTCCAGGTAAAGAA
>ML284397.1:2371-31202 GCA_005239495.1 Nicotiana undulata
AGATATACTGATATTGCACTTGTTTCGAAGGTTTTTCTGAAAACTGATTTCGAACTCATGTTTGCTGAACACTACTTGGTGACATGGTGTTTACTGGCTTTTGTGAAATGGTGTATCTGTTTGTGTGCTTTATATTTCTCAGGCTGTGATTTCTTTTCATTACTACTGAGTTGGCGTACTCATAAAGACTCCCTGTGCCTCTGTGCACAGATCCAGGTACCAGCTCTCAGCAGTAGCTGACGCAGGTTCGATAGTAGAAGTTCACGGGATTTCGAGGTAGCTGTCCAGCGTCCACAACTTCTCCATTTCCCTTCCTTGTTTAGATTTAGCATTTGATTCAGAGATATACATTATAGTTTTAGCAGAGTTAGATTTATTTATTTGTAGATGCTCATGACTATTGACTCCAGTTCTCGGGAGGTGGTTTAGAATATTATGGGCACACTAAGAATTATTTATATTATTTATGCTATGGTTGCTTGCTGATTATTTAATTGTGAACTGTTATGATTGAACAAAAGCGTAGTAAAGTGATGGTCGGCTAGACTAGTTCCACGATAGGCGCCATCACGGCCTGTTAGGATTTGCGGTCATGACAATTTGGCTCAAAGACTTCATTGAATTGGTTCTGATTGTTCCTCTCCAGTGCGAGCACTGCCCGGAGTTCGTGAAGCCCATAGGAACACTGACACACTAGAGGATTGGGCTTGGTATGCTTATCTTTGAAACTAAGGTGAATCAGTCATTGTTGGTCACTATGAACACTGGCTTTTGGAGATAGTGCGGATTGAATGGCCTGTACTATCGAGATATATTTGGGCCTGCTGCAGGCTTCCTATAGTTTATATACTTCGTAATTTATCTATTCGATTCTGGTCTATAATAACTATTAACAACAATTGGGGGCAATAATTGTGATGACCCAAAAGGTCATCTTATGTAATGTTAATTATGACTGTGTTCCGAGGCCCCGAAAGCCCCTGTTAATCTCACCTCGATGTGCGTGCACATCCCGGGCGCGTAGCCGGGAAGCCTTTATGTAAAAATTGATTAAGAGTTGAATTTATGATAATTAATTGAATAAAGTTGACTTTGGTCATCATTTTTGGTAACCAGACCCGGATCCGTGATCTGACGGTCCCGGAAGGTCTGTAGGAAAATATGGGACTTGGGCGTCAGATCACGGAACCTGCAAGTCTGTATTCATGATATGGACTTGCTCGAACTTCCAGAACATAAAGAACAACAACGAAACTCAAATTCAACCCTAAAACCAAATTGCGAGGACCCAAGTCCGAGAAATGAATTTTTAAAGAAAATTGTTTTATGAAATATTAAAGGCTTATGAAAATGAACCTTGATGTGAAACCTGTGCTGTCGGGCCCGTATTATGATTTCGGAGCCCGAAACAGGTTCAATATGTGTTTTTTAAGTTATATGTGAAATTTGGTAGGAAACAGACTTGATTTGACGGGTTTCAGATCAAAATGAGAAAATTAGAGTTAATGAAGTTTTGAGAAATCTCATAGAATTTGAAATTTGGTTTGGAATGTGATTTTATGTTCCCGAGGTCCGAATGAAATTCCGAGACCGGGAATAGTTCCGTTATGTCATTTATAACTTGTCTGCAAAATTTGAAGTCATTCCGAGTAGCATAGGCCGGTTCGGCGCATTGAAGTGAATTCTGGAATTTCTTAAGTTCTTAAGTTGATTCAATTTGGTTTTGGGGTTGAATTTGAGTTTCGTTGTTGTTCTTCATGTTCCGGAAGTTCTAGCGAGTCCATATCATGAATACAGACTTGCTGGTTCTTTTGGACGGGTTCCGAGGGGCTCAGGTGTATTTTAGACCCCCGGGAGCTAAGTTAGAAAAACCAGAAATTTCTACTATCTGGTTTCCTTCTCTGTGATCGCAGAAAGTGGGTTGCGATCGCGCAGAAGGATGTTGCTGGGCTGTTGATTGTTCTCTGCGATGGCAGGTTCCCCTTTGCGATTGCAGAGGTCTGGGTTCCACACCTTCGCGATCGCAGCCTTTTCTCGCGATCGCATTGAGTCGCATCTGGGTCGGGTGAGTTTGCTCTTCGCGATCGCAGGACCTCTACCGCGATCGCAGAGGTATGTCCAGTTTCTCTTAGCAATCGCAGGACCTCTGCCGCGATCGCAGAGGTCTGGCCAGTTGGCCTTCGCGATCGCATGCCCCTTGTCGCGATCGCAGTTAAGGAATCCCCGGGCAGTTTTATTAAATACGGGACTTAGCATATTTCCTCCATTTTTATCTTCCTCTTCAAGTTTTTAGAGAGCTCTTCAAGGGACCTTCCACCACTGCTATTGAGATAAGTAAATTCCATAGTTTTACTAGTTTCAAACATTTATTTCCTAGTTAAATTCACTACTAAATTATCTAAAAACCATAGAATTAGGTAGTAATTTTAGGGTTCTTGAGGATTTTGTGATTTTCCATTTTAGGCCATGAATTTAAGTAGAAATCGCACCTTAATGATCCTTAGGCTAGGGGTGAGTGATCCCTTCGAGAATTTTCGGAATTTGATCATGAGGGACCGGGGTTGGAATTTGGGAATTCTTCAAGAATAGCGATTTTATTGAATAACTAGGATAACTTCCCGCTTTGTGCATGCATTGATATTATTGTATACCTTTTTGCTAGTTGCGAGTCCTTGGGTGTAGAGTTCAGAGTTTCTGGCGCAATTTTGGTCCGAGGGGTAGATTCGTCACGAGGTGAGTCTCCTTTCTAACCTTGTAAGAGGGAATTGTCCCCATAGGTGATGTATATGCTATGTGTAAATTGTTTGGGGGCTACGTACGCGCCAAGTGACGAGAGTCCGTACGTAGCGGCTATTATTGTTATGTCCGGGTAGTTAGGCCCACATCATGCCTTGTATGCTTTCTCGTAATGCCTTATATGCTTTTCTCGTAATGCTTGATTTGTTTTCCTTGTAATGCTTTATATGATTTATTGTGACGCCATATGTACTATGAAATTATGTTTTGCATAGTGTTATTCCATTAAGGCTTTATGGAAAACTTGTTGAATGGCAAGGAATTTGTTATGGAAAGTAATTATTGTAAGATATTGGGATCGGACCGTACGCCACGGCAGAGTTGAAAAGAAATTGTGAAATATATGGGATCGGGCCGTACGCCACGGCACTGTTGAAAGTAATTGAATATATATGGGATCAGGCCGTACGCCACGACAGTGTTGGAAGTAATTGTGATATATATATGGGATCGGGCCGTACGCCACGACAGTGTTGAGAAATACTTGAGATACATGTGGGATCGGTCCGTACGCCACGACGAGTGTAGAAGGTACCTTATGGGAGTGGGCCGTACGCCACGGCGGATCTAAGAATTTGTGATTATTGTTTCGTTCGGTGGTCTTACCCTTGAAAGTGCTTTATTGTTTAGTTCAGCAATTGTTTGGATTTCTGCTTTTGATATATATACTTGTTGCTTATTTCCCTGACATGCCTACTGTATTTCATTATATTCTATCATATGTTATTACTGCTGGACCTTAGTGAGTATCGAGTCGACCTCTCGTCACTACTTCTTCGAGTTTAGGCGGGATACTCACTGGGTACATATTTATTTAATATGTACTCATGCTGCACTTTCTTTTCTTTTCTGTACTTGACTGTACAAGTCCGAAGCCTGGAACGTTTGATTATCAGGCCGGTGCTAGATATTGATAGCGTGGTCATACTTCATAGTGAGCTGCTTTCCCGCCGACTTCCTAGCAGCGCCTTGGAGTTCTTTTGTTATATTCTCTGTCCATTTCATTCAGACTGAGACTCTGTATATATTGTAGTCATTGTATATTCAGTAGTTTCCCATGACCCTCGTGACACTAGTTCCTGGCAC
The DNA here is from genome assembly GCA_005239495.1 of Nicotiana undulata. Taxonomy (NCBI): domain Eukaryota; kingdom Viridiplantae; phylum Streptophyta; class Magnoliopsida; order Solanales; family Solanaceae; genus Nicotiana; species Nicotiana undulata. The sequence continues at coordinate 6,254 of ML284397.1, forward strand.
ACACGCGTAATGTATGTATATTTTGGGTTTGGGTTGTACAGGCATGCATATGCTTTATTTCCATGTCAAGCTATCGTCATGTTTAACTGTTTAAAATTTGTAAATGTTAACTTGTTTAATTAGATGGGAAGGGTAACACTTAGTGTAATTTGTGTTGGCTTGCCTAACCCCGTCGTTGGGCGCCATCACGACCCGGATTAGGATTCTGGGTCGTGACAATAAAAAAATTAGAAAATGGGCTTATTTGATATTCTGTATGAAAGGGGTAGAAAACATGCCTATAGGTCTTTCTGCTATTATATGTTAGATAGCATGTCTACAGGTGTTCACTATTATAGCAAGATAACCTGCCTATAGGTTTTACTTTCCGCCAAGAAATATTCTGCTAATTGTGTGCTGAAAACTTGTCTAAATGTTTATGTTTACCATCGCATGTTAGATAACCTGCCTATATGGATTTATGTCGACTCAAATAAGTTCTGTGAACATCCTGTTTGCTTTGCTTTGCAAGATTAAAGACGATGCCTATAGGAAGTACAATAATCAACTTACATTATATTCAAATCTGCCTCTTTAGAAATCATGTCTATAGGTTTTAATTAATTGTCACACTCACATAGTTAATATGCATATCTATAGGAATTAATAAGCAGTTTCAATCACCAAAAGTAGAATTCATGCCTATAGGGACAACTATCACACGTGCCAAATATTAAAACTGGACTCCACATAGTGTCTTGCTAAATACCACTAGAAAGCATGCCTATAGGAGTAACTAAATAGTTCTGAGCATTTTTGTTGTCAACTGCTAAGTAAGTCACTTAGATAACCTGCCTATAGGAACGCTTTTAATTGTAATCAGTAGGCAATTATGAAATCACCTAGAAACTGCTTTTCATAAAGTGTCAGCATGTTTAAAATCCAGAATCACGCAGAAATCATGTCTATAGGATCCACTAGCCTTAACTGTTAAAACTGCCAATACGCCAATCTTTTTGCGTGCATTTTCTGCCTAATGTGTGGAGGCGAAATTGATCCCTTATCTGCTTTTTTATGAAAAGTCCAACTTGTTTTGTATGTCGCCTAGTTTTACAATTTTGAGCAACCTAAGCTGAGTCTAGAACCATCCAAAAATAAAGGTCCCAATGCCTCCAGGACCATAGGTAAGGGGCGAGTAGTGCACGCATAAGGTACGAGTTAGAATGGATTAGAGCGCTTTAGGTAAATAGCTTAAGGATAGTGATCGAGTAGCAAGAGATGATAGTACGTGCCCACTGAATAATATGAGCGACACCCCCGTCTTGGGGGGAGTTACGAAGTATTATTTATTTTGCTAGGGGTGATCCTATCCCTATTAAATAATTCCCTTGCTTCTTTATACAAATTCCCATAATTTGAGTTCGGTTGGGACCCATCGTTGTGGACTTTGAGGAGTGCCTAACACCTTCTCCTCGTGGTAATTTGGGCCTTTACCCGATCTTTGGTGACACAACTAGTAAACCTGAGTCATTTGCAATAGGTTCCCTAACACACCTTAATCCGTTAGGTGGCGACTCTCTAAATAACCAATTCCTTCCCTTCTCAAAAGGAGTTGTCAATGAAGAAACCCGATTTCACGAGAAAAAAGGGGAACGACAACATGGCGACTCTGCTGGTGACTTCTGTAGGCTCTAACCATAACGAACTTAGTCTTTGTGAATTAGTTTCTCTCGATAAGCGTGTCTTTATTATTTTTCTAATGCTTGAACCTCCCGCTCCCATTTACCCTTGTTATTGCTACATCCATACCCCTTTCCTATTTTCCTTTTATATGAACTTACTTGCAATCCTTCATTTAATCTGGTTACAACATGCATTTCATTTCCTCAATTATGCTCACTTTATTCACTCTTTAATATTTTTATGTCTTTCCCAATCCCTACCCCTTTTATCGCTTTATTATAATTTTTCCGTTGTACGAACTAACTCTTTTCTTGTTTTTCTTTCTTTTTTGTCTTTACATTTATTAAATACTGCATTTATCGCTTTATCCTACAAAATATTTGACAACACGTTATTTTTTGCATAAATACATGCTAGACATCATATTCCACTCGTGCATAATTAATACCATAGCGGCACTTGATGAGTGTCCGCACTCTTCCTACATTACCCTTGAAATTTGGAAAGGCATATTTGCGGTAAAACTAGTCGGTCAGCGGTGCATTCGACAGTTCCATGCCTTTCCCTCTCAAGTTGTCCACTTGACGGTACCGATCTAGACTTCTATAGAAAAACCTTACTCTGATGATAATTGTACATGCATCATGATCAAACCTAGCATGGGTTAGTATGTTGTCCGCATAATACCCTCTAAGGAAAGCCTTATCCAAAGCCCATCGGGATTTCCATAATCCCAGCGGGCACGGTCACGATTTGTGCATTATTTGGAGAAAGCGTGCCGACATGCTAATCATTAATGATTAAGTAATTAAACCCGGAGGGGGAAAGGGTATAACTTTGTTTATTTTAAGAAATGAGGCACGAATCCCCAGGTTCGGCATGGTCCGAAGTATACCACCTTTATTGCTAGATTGGTGGGAAAATCTTTCGCCAAGCGACAAAAATCATGTAAAGAGGGTTCTCGAAAATTTACCCTCCTTGTAAGACATCCACCCAAACAACATACTGATCGAGGCTGCTACCATATTCTGGGACGGAGAAAGGGTTGTCTTTCATTTTGGCAATGTAGAGATGACTCCCATTCTAGAGGAAATATGAGGTTTCGTTGGGTTACCCTGGGATAGTCCTGGCCAGTTGGTACCAGAAATTTGCACTCCTAGTTTTTTTTTGAAAATGATGGGTCTTAGAAAGAATGATGATTTAATCTGCATGAAGAAGTCCTTCATACCTTTTGACTTTCTCTACGAACGATATGGGAACAACACATCTTGCCGTATTTCTCATGATGAACTCTCCATCACTTCCCTAGGCTGGACTCATCGCCGGGTTTTTGTGTGCATCATCTATTTTCTGGATATGATATTGTTTCCGATCCAAGGAGACATGATTCACACTCGATTGGTTATGGTAACAAAGACTCTAATGGAAGGGATTGAGGGACTGTCACGACCCAAAATCCTAACTCAGGTCGCGATGGCGCCCAACTGCGGGGTCAGGCAAGCCAACACTCAATTACTAAGGGTTTCTTCTTAATTGATTAAACATATCAACAAAACCAGGTTCTTAAAGTTTAAAACATTAACCGAAAGGATAACTAGCCAGTACTAACCAAGAGCAACCATAGGTAGGCCTGAGACAATATATATATGTATACATATCCGTGATCCAAAACAACTATTACGTGTGTGCCAGGAACTAGTGTCACAAGTCATACGGGCATACCAACAGGATATACAAGATATAACATATACACTCCCACTGTCTGAAAGGAATAGACGAGAATATATCAAAAGAAACTCCAGGGTGCTGCGGAGGATCGTCAGGGAAAGCACCTCACCGTGAAGTCAGGTCCAACTAAGATCAGAATCTAGCTCCGGTCTAATAACAAGATGCATCAACCTCAGAGCCTATACAATTAAGTACAGAAGCGTAGCATGAGTACATCAACAGATATTTACCCAGTGAGTATCCCGTCTATTCTCGAAGAAGTAGTGATGAGAGGTCGACTTGACACTCACTAAGGTACAACAATATGATATAACAATATATGATGAAAGCGGTAGGCATGTAAGGGAAATAAACAGCAAAATACATATAAGGCACAAAATCCAAGTAAGTGCTGGAAGTAAATACACAATTTCTACTTCATTTCCCCCAATATCTGTCAAATCAATGTCCGTGAAATCAGTAACCATCTAGCATGCGCATACAAGGTAAGAACAATAGGTTATGAGCCATAAAATAACCATATATGTGTGCACTGCCGAGGGTCGAATTACCCGAACCATAAGTGCAACTTTACCATAATCATACCTGCGCACTGCCGAGGGTCGAACGGCCCGAACCATAAGTGCGTCTTTAAATCCGCCGTGGCGTACGACCCGCTCCCATGAAAGTGTGGGAAAGTCACACTCCGCTCGCAGAATATAATTTGCGAAGCGGTCACATGCACACACAATAATCCTCAACATTTTCTTTCCATAAACAACTTCTTCCAATTACCCAATTCTATAAGATCTCAGGGAAACGATACTACATATAACATGGGTTCATAAAATATAATGCATTACATGAAAGAATACAAGGCATGATGTGAGTCTAACTACCCGGACATACCAATAATAGTCGTTACGTACAGACTCTCGTCACTTTGTGCATACGTAGCCCCCGCAAACAACAACACATAGCATTTAGATCACCTATGGGGATAATTCCCTCTTACAAGGTTAGAAAGGAGACTCACCTCGTGTCGATTCTACTTCCTGGACCAAGAACGTGCCCGAAACTCTGAACTCTACACCCCAGGACTCAAAACTAGCCAAATGTTACAAAAATACATCAATTTATGCCCGAAGTATGGAAATTCTCTTACTCAATTAGTAAATTATACATTCTTGAAGAAATTCCGAAAATTACCCCCGGGCCCGCACGCTCGGATTCCAAAAATTCACGAAGGAAACGCTCACCCATAACCTAAGGATCGTTAATACATGGTTTTAACTTGATTTCATAGAAAACTGACGTGTAATTCTCTAAATTTCCGAAATTCCTACGTTACTATCCAAATTCTTAATTTTCACTAATTTAGTAGCTAGTTTAATTGGTAATTCATGTATTAAACAAATACTAGGGTAGAATTTACTTACCTCTTCAGTATCTAGGTGAATTGGCCCTTCCTCAAACTCCCTAGGTCGATAATGGTGGAAAAAGATGAAGAAAAGGAACAAAATCCCGTATTTAAAAGAAGCACACTGCCTAACAGTGGTTCCGCACCTGCGGCTCAAGGACCGCACCTGCGGTCTCGCACCTGTGAGTCAAGGCTCGCACCGACGGAATTGGACGAGGAGGCCTGGGCCCGCACCTGCGGAGAGGAGACCGCACCTGCGGCTCTGCTCCTGCAGAACTTTGTCCGCACGTGCAAGAAATGGCCTGCCCGCTGGGGGTCGCACCTGCGAGGATAGGACCGCAAGAGCGGTCCCGCACCTGCGCCTGGGAAACCGTACCTGCGGTCACACCAGAACAGGTGCACCAACAACTATTTTAGCTTGTTTTTGGCCTCGTGTGGTGTCCGGGAGGCACCTGGGCCCACTCAAGTCCCCGTCCAAATACACCAACAAGTCCCAAATCATAATACGGACTCCCTCGAGCCTTCAGAACACTCAAAACCATGCTAAAACTCAAAATCACATCCCAAAATCCTTAGAACCATAACTTAAGAACTTCAAGTTCTTGAATTCGATTACAATGCGCCGAACCAACCTATACTACTCGAAATGACACCAAATTTTGCAGGCAAGTCATAAATGACATATCAGAACTATTCCCGGTCTCGGAATTCCATTCGGAACTCGATAACATAAAAACACATTCCATACCACATTTTAAACTTAAGGAAAGTCTTATTTCTATATGGGGCGCCGAAATGCTCCCGGGTCATCAAAAACTCATTCCGAACATACGCCCAAGTCCGAAATCATAATACGAGGCTACTGGAACCGTCGAAACTCGATTCCGAGGTCATTTGCTCAAAATGTTGATCGAAGTCAAATTTGGCCAAAAGGGCCAGCCTTTAGGAACTAAGTGTTCCTATACTGCTCTAAACACTTCTGAATCCCGAACCACCCGTCCCCACAATAAGCCGCTATGGGAAGTTTGTTTTAGGGGAACGGGGTCCGAATACACAAAATGACCGGTCGGGTCGTTACATTCTCCACCTCTTAAAAAATGTTCGTCCTCGAACGGGTCTAGAATCATACCTGATGTGCTAAATAAGTGCGGTTATCTGCTCTGCATGTCCTCCTCGGATTCCCAGGTCGCTTCCTCGAATAGTTGGCCCCTCCACTGGACCTTTACGGCAGAAACTCTCTTATCTCAACTGGCGATCCTGTCTATCAATAATAGCAACTGGCTCCTCCTCGTAGCCCAACCTCTCATCTAACTGAATAGTGCTGAAATGAACCACGTAAGAGAAGTCGGCGTGGTATCTCCTGAGCATGGAAACATGAAAGACCGGATGAACTCCTGATAAACTAGGAGGTAAGGTTAGCTCATAAGCAACCTCTCCAACTCTCCTCAATACCTCGATGGGACCTATAAACCGTGGGCTCAGCTTCCCCTTCTTCCCGAACCTCATAATACCCTTCATCGGTGAAACCTTCAACAAAAATTTATCTCCCTCCATAAATGATACGTCACGCACCCTCTGATCTGCGTAACTCTTCTGTCTGGACTATGCTGTGTGGAGCCTCTCCTGAACTAACTTCACCTTCTCCAAAACATCTCTCACCAGGTCGGTCCCATATAACTTAGCCTCGCCAGGCTCAAACAACCCGATAGGAGAATGACATCGCCGACCATACAAGGCCTCAAATGGAGCTATCTCGATGTTGGACTGATAATTGTTATTGTAAGAAAACTCGGCTAAAGGCAAGAACTAGTCCCACTGACCTCCGAAGTCAATCACACATGCCCTAAGCATGTCCTCCAATATCTGAACTGTACGCTCCGATTGACCATCAGTCTGAGGGTGAAATGTTGTGTTGAGATCTATCTGGGTACCCATCTCACTATGCAATGCTTTACAGAAGTGCGAGGTGAACTGAGGACCTCTATCTGATATAATAGACATCGGCACACCGTGTAACCGGACTATCTCCCGAATGTAGATCTGGGCTAGCCTCTTAAAAGTATAAGTAGTAGCTACAGGAATAAAATGCGCCGATTTGGTTAATCTATCCACAATGACCCGAACCGCGTCAACCTTTCGCAAGGTCCGAGGCAACCCACTCACGAAATCCATAGTAATGCGCTCCCACTTCCATTACGGAATGGGAATATGCTGAAGTAGGCCTCATGGTCTTTGGTGCTCATACTTCAACTGCTGGCAATTAAGACACCTAGTCACATACTCCACAATGTCCCTCTTCATCCGCCTCCACCAGTAGTGCTGCTTTAAATCACGATACATCTTCGTAGCACCAGGATGAACATAATACCGAGAACTGTGTGTCTCCTCTAGAATCCTCTCCCTCAGGCCATCAACATTAGAAACACATAAGTGACCCTGAAGTCTCAGAACACCATCCTCGCCAATGGTAACCTCCTTGGACCTGCCCTGAATCACAATCTCCCGTAGCTCTGCCAAACACGGATCATCATACTGCCGAGCCTTAATCTCCCCAATAACAAAGACTGAGCAACCACATGTGCAAGAACTCGACGAGGCTCTGAAAGGTCTAACCTCGCTAGGCGATTAGCCAAGGACTGAATGTCCAAGGCTAGAGGTCTCTCCCCTGCTGCAATGTAAGCCAAGCTACCCATACTCTGTGCCTTCCTGCTCAAGGCATCTTCTACCACATTTGCCTTGCCCGGATGATAAATAATGGTGATATCATAATCTTTCAACAACTCAAGCCATCTGCGCTGCCTCAAATTAAGATCCCTCTGTTTGAACAAGTGTTGCAAGCTGCGGTGGTCTGTATAAACCTCACAGGACACTCCATACAAGTCGTGCCTCCAAATCTTAAGAGTATGAACAATCACCGCCAACTCCAAATCGTGCACATGGTAATTCTTCTCATGAGCCTTCAGCTGGCGCGAATCATAAGCAATTACTCTCCCTTCCTGCATCAACACACACCCCAAGCTAACGCGTGAAGCGTTGCAATACACTGTATACATCCTAGAACCGGAAGGCAATACCAAAACTGGTGCTGAAGTCAATGCTGCCTTGAGCTTCTGAAAACTCGCCTTACACTCGTCACACCATCGGAACGAGGCATTCTTCTGAGTTAATCTAGTCAATGGAGCTGCAATCGAGGAAAACCCCTCCACAAATCGGCGATAATAGCCTGCTAGGCCCAAAAAGCTCATGATCTCTGTAGCTGAAGTAGGACGCGGTCAACTCTAAATTGCCTCAATCTTTTGAGGATCAACCTTGATACCCTGTCCGGATACCACATGCCCCAAGAATGCCATGGAATCCAACCAGAACTCACACTTGGAGAACTTAACATATAGCTTTTGTTCCTGCAAAGTCTGGAGCACAACTCTCAAATGCTGCTCGTGCTCACCCAGGCTACGTGAGTAAATCAAGATGTCATCTATGAAGACAATGACAAAGGAATCAATATATGTCCTGAACACCCTATTCATCAAGTCCATGAATGTTGCTGGGCATTAGTCAAGCCAAACGACATCACCAGGAACTCATAATGGCCATATCTCGTACGAAAAGCGGTCTTCGGAACATCTGAAACCCGAATCTTCAACTGATCATATCCCGATCTCAAATCAATCTTAGAAAACACCTTAGTCCCCTGCAACTGGTCAAACAAATCATCGATGCGCGGCAAAGGATACTTGTTCTTAATGGTGACCTTGTTCAACTGGCGGTAATCAATGCATATCTGCATAGACCTATCCTTCTTCTTCACAATTAGAACTGGAAAACCCCACGACGATACACTCGGTCTGATAAACCCCTTAGCCAAAAACTCCTCAAGATGCTCCTTCAACTCCTTCAGCTCCTTCGGAGCCATGCGGTACGGGGGAATGGAAATAGGCTGAGTGCATGGAGTTACATTAATGCAGAAATCAATATCACGATTCGAAGGCATGCTCGGAAGGTCTGAAGGAAATACATCAGCAAACTCTCGAACAACTGGCACTGAATCAATCGTCGGAGACTCGGCGGTGGTGTCCCGCACATAAGCTAGATAGGCCAAACAACCCTTCTCGACCATATGTTGAGCCTTCAAGAATGAAATAACCCAGCTGGCTACACTAACTGAGGAACCTCTCCACTCCAGCCTAGGCGACTTAGGCATGGCTAAAGTAACTATCTTGGCATGGCAATATAGCACGGCATGAAAAGGAGATAGCCAATCCAGGCCAAGAATAACCTCAAAATCAACCATGTCGAGCAATAGAAGGTCCACTCTGGTCTCGAACCCACAGAATGTAATCACACAAGACCGATAGACCCGGTCTACCACCATAGAATCGCCCACAGGAGTGGACACATATATAGGAGAACCCAAAGACTCACGAGGAACATCCAGAAAATGAGCAAATAATGCTGAAGCATATGGATAGGTGGATCCTAGATAAAATAATATTGAAGCCTCTCTACCACATACTGAGATGATACCTGGGATCATGGCGTCTAAGGCCACTGCATCTGATCTGGCCGGAATGGCATAAAATCTAGCTGGAGCGCCGGAAGACTGAGCTCCACCAGAGTGAATAGGAGCTGACTGACCTCCCTCTGACTGGCCTCCACCTCTAGGACGACCTCTGCCGACCTGTCCTCCACCTCTAGGTGGCCGGACTGCTGGTGCTGGACCCATTGGCTGATAACCCTGCTGCACTGACTTGCCCCGAAACCTGGAACAATGTCTCCTCATATGACCTGGCTCCCAAAACTCGTAACAAACTCCAGGTACCATAGCCTGCTGCCCCGAAGAGGAACCCTGAATGGCCGGAGGGCGATGTGGACCCTCTGGCATGGCACTGAAGTAGGAACTGGAGGATCTCTGATGACTAGAATACCCGCTGGGTTGCTCTGAATAGTTGGAGGGCGGTAGGAACGCTCTGGCATGACGCTGAACTGAGGCCTCACTGGATCACCTCGGGGAGGTGGTGAATATGAATGCATGCTGGGCTGACTACTGCTAAACTGACCTCTTCCCCTAGCTGGGGCACCTTTGAAGTCCCCGGAGAATCTAGCCCTCTTGTCCTGCTGCCCCTACTCCCTGATCCTCAACTGATAACCCTCAATTCTGCGAGCAATCTCTACAACTAGCTAATAAGGAGTAACCATCTCCACCTCTCGAGCCATGGTGGCCCTAATACATGGATGCAACCCAGCCACAAATATCCGCACTCTCTCGGCATCAGTAGGTAGTATCAGTAGTGCATGTCGAGAAAACTCTGAAAATTTGGCATCATAGTTTGTCACGGACATTTGTCCATGCTTTAGCTGATCAAACAGATACCACAAATCTTCCCTCTTAGAAGGTGGGATATATCTGTCCAGAAACATCTGCGTGAACTACTCCCAAGTGATAGGAGGTGAATCTGCTGTCCTGCTGAGAATGTATGACTGCCACCACTTGCGAGCTCTGCCCTCTAATTGAAAGGTCGTAAAATCCACTCCATGGGACTCCAATATCTTCATATTGTGCAGTCTGTCCCTGCACCTGTCCACAAAATCCTGGGCATCCTCGCCTCGCTCACCCCCGAATACTGAAGGGTGAAATCGAGTCCATCTGTCCAATAACTTCTGCGGATCACCGTCCGCAGCTGGTCTGGGCTCAAGTTTTGCTGCTACAGGATGAACCCCACCCACGGGAGATGTACCCGGGGTATGACGCAATGCTGCTGTCTGACCTGCAACCTGGGCAGTAGGGGTCTGAAACCCCCCTCCCGGTTGAGAAGTGGCAGGATCTGCTGGAAATAAACCATCCTGGGACATAGTGTCCATAAATCTCATCATACAGCCCATGACCTCCTGGAAGCCTGGCGCCATCATGAAGTCCACTGGAGCAGGATCTGCTGGATGCACCTCGTCCTACTCCTCTATGATGGGATTCTTTGGTGGTGCAACTGGAATACCTCTAGGATTCCCTCGTCACCTCTCTCGGGCCAGTGCCCTCCCCCGGCCTCTGCCACGGCCTCTGACGGTGGGGGTAGCAGCATCTCCCGGGTCAGGAACATCGGAAGCACTCGTCCTCACCATATGTGAGAGAATAGAAGGGTGTGTTTTAGTAAACCATCGACTGCATGATAGAATATAAATAAAGAGAGATTTCTTAACACCCTATAGCCTCCCAAACATAAATACAGACGTCCCCGTACAAATTCGCAGGATTCTACTAGGTTTGCCCGTGACTTGTGAGACCTACGTGAACCTAGAGCTCTGATACCATGTTGTCACGACCCAAAATCCTAACTCAGGTCGCGATGGCGCCCAACTGCTGGGTCAGGCAAGCCAACACTCAATTACTAAGGGTTCCTTCTTAATTGATTAAACATATCAACAAAACCAGGTTTTTAAAGTTTAAAACGTTAACCGAAAGGATAACTAGCCAGTGCTAACCAAGAGCAACTATAGGTAGGATTGATCCAATATATATATGTATATAGATCCGTGATCCAAAACAACTACTACGTGTGTGCCAGGAACTAGTTTCACAAGTCATACGGGCATACCAACAGGATATACAAGATATAACATATACAGTCCCACTGTCTGAAAGGAATAGACGAGAATATATCAAAAGAAACTCCAGGGTGCTGCGGAGGATCGTCAGGGAAAGCACCTCACCGTGAAGTCAAGTCCAACTAAGATCAGAATCTAGCTCCGGTCTGATAACCAGATGCACCAGCCTCAGAACCTGTACAATTAAGTATAGAAGCATAGCATGAGTACATAAACAGATATGTACCCAGTGAGTATCCCGTCTATTCTCGAAGAAGTAGTGATGAGAGCTCGACTTGACACTCACTAAGGTACAACAATATAATATAACAATATATGATGAAAGCGGTAGGCGTGTAAGGGAAATAAACAGCAAATACATATAAGGCACAAAATCCAAGTAAGTGCTGGAAGTAAATACACATTTACTACTTCATTTTCCCCAAATATCTACCAAATCAATGTCCGTGAAATCAGTAACCATCTAGCAGGCGCATACAGGGTAAGAACAATAGGTTATGAGCCATTAAATAACCATATATGTGTGCACTGTCGAGGGTCGAACGGCCCGAACCATAAGTGCGTGTTTAAATCCGTCGTGGCGTATGGACCGCTCACATGAGAGTGGGGGAAAGTCATTCTCCGCTCGCTGAATATAATTTGTGAAGCGGTCACATGCACACACAATAATCCTCAACATTTGCTTCCCATCAACAACTTCTTCCAATTACCTAATTCTATAAGATCTCAGTGAAACGATACTACATATAACATGAGTTCATAACATATAATGCATTACAGGAAAGAATACAAGGCATGATGTGAGTCTAACTACCCGAACATATCAATAATAGCCGTTACGTATGGACTCTCATCACTTTGTGCGTACGTAGCCCCCACAAACAACAACACATAGCATTTAGATCACCTATGGGGACAATTCCCTCTTACAAGGTTATAAAGGAGGCTCACCTCGTGTCGATTCTACTTCCCGGACCAAGAACGCGCCCGAAACTCCGAACTCTACACCCGAGGACTCGAAACTAGCCAAATGTTATACAAATACATCAATTTATGCCCGAAGTATGGAAATTCTCCTACTCAATTAGTAAATTCAAAATTCTTAAAGAAATTCCAAAATTCACCCCCGGGTCTGCACGCTCGGATTCCAAAAATTCACGAAGGAAATGCTTACCCATAACCTAAGGATCTCTAATACATGGGTTTTACTTGATTTCATAGCAAATTGACGTGTAATTCTCTAAATTTCCAAAATTCCTAGGTTACTACCCAAATTCTTAATTTTCACTAATTTAGTAGCTAGTTTAATTGATAATTCATGTATTAAACAAATACTAGGGTAGAATTTACTTACCTCATCAGTAGCTAGGTGAATTGGCCCTTCCTCAAACTCCCTAGGTCAACAATGGTGGAAAAAGATGAAGAAAAGGAACAAAATCCCGTATTCAAAAGAAGCACACTGCCTAACAGTGGTTCTGCACCTGCGGCTCAAGGACCGCACCTGCGGTCTCGCACCTGTGAGCCAAGGCTCGCACCTGCGGAATTCGACGAGGAGGCCTGGGCCCGCACCTGCGGCTTCGCTCCTGCGGAACTTTGTCCGCACCTGCGAGAAATGGCCTGTCCGCTGGGGGTCGCACCTACGAGGCTTGGACCGCAGGAGCGGTCCCGCACCTGCGCCTGGGCAATCGCACCTGCGGTCACACCAGAACAGGTGCACCAACAGCTATTTTAGCTGGCTTTTGGCCTCGTGTGGTGTCCGGTAGGCACCTGGGCCCACCCGAGCCCCCGTCCAAATACACCAACAATTCCAAATCATAAATTGGACTCGCTCGAGCCTTCAGAACACTCAAAACCACGCTAAAACTCAAAATCATATCCCAAAACCCCTAGAATCATAACTTAAGAACTTCAAGTTCTTGAATTCGATAACAATGCACTGAACCGACCTATACTACTCGGAATGACACCAAATTTTTCAGGCAAGTCATAAATGACATAACAGAACTATTCCTGGTTTCGGAATTCCATTCGGACCTCGATAACACAAAAACACGTTCCATACCAAATTCCAAACTTTAGGAAAGTCTTATTTCTATATGGGGCGCCGAAATGCTCCCGGTCATCAAAAACTCATTCTGAACATACGCCCAAGTCCAAAATCATCATACGAAGCTACTAGAACCGTCGAAACTCGTTTCTCAGGTCGTTTGATCAAAATGTTGACCGAAGTCAAATTTGGCCAAAAGGGCAAGCCTTAAGGAACTAAGTGTTATTATGCTGCTCTAAACACTTCTGAATCTCGAACCACCTATCCCTGCAAGTCATAAATCACAATAAGCCACTGTGAGAAGTTTCGTTTAGGGGAATGGGGTCCGAATATGCAAAACAACTGGTCGGGTCATTACACGGACAAACTTACACTATTGTCTTAATGATCGCATCAGAAATATACCAAGCTCTAGACCGTTGAAAGAAGGGGTTCAGACATTTTGAGGGTTGCAATTTTGCTGCAGATATGGTTGTTGGAGCATCTTCAAAGAGGACAGTACCGTCAGGAATTTCCACGAAGACCATAGAGTGACCACATAGCTTTTCATCATCCGAAAAGACTGACTTTCATCCCAGATTGGTTTGCACAACCGGAAAATACTACAGATTTGGTACACGTTTTCGGAAATCTGGCTGAGGATAGGGTCCATGGGATGCTCGAGTGGTTCCCTACTAGCGAATTCATGATCAGATCTAGGGATGTTCCACATTTGGTGTTGATTGGGTTGAGGGGCATATACCCTTATGTTGCTATCAAGGTCATGAGACAGACTGGGAGAAAATAAGTAATACCGCGAGTCTCCAAGATGGTTCATTATAAAGCAGATTTTCATGAAGATGCCATTCCATACAAATGTGAGGCCCAACACATGTGGCATTTGAATATTATTGTAGAAAAAGATACCATTGAGCCAGATCGGTACCACGCCGGTCATGCGTACTTCTACCTATCATGGTTGGATGATGACATAGCAGGAATACTCGAGCTAGGGATCGATCGAGGAAACAAGGACATAGATGAAGCTGCCAAAGCATAGGTAAAATACAAAAGGTTGCGCAAAAGAATCCTTGAGTCCCAAGCCAGGCATTTGAAACAACACAAGGTAGACATGGAGTCAATTAATGAGTGGAGGAAAATGGCTATGAAGTCAACGAAAATGTTGGAATATTTAGAGCAAGGTCTAATGTAACTGGAAGGAAAGATGAGGAAAAAGGGTCGTAGACTGTCAGAATGCGGAGGGAAATGAAGGAGGATACCTAGAAAGGGCGTATATACTGCTGGACATGCGCGACTTGGGGAATCTGATCGATGGGGCCAAGAAAGCCAAGTTTGGAGAGGGTCCCTCCGGGACCAAATAGATTAGTGTTATTGTTTACTTGCTTTTCTAGAGTCATTTTAGAATTTGAATGTAATAAGGCAAATGCCATTAGTTAATCCTTTATTTATTATCGTTTTAGAGATTTGATTTATTTATTACATAAATGAAATGGGACAATTATCAGCATTAAATTTCTCCAAATCGACGTGTCTCTAGGCCTACCTCGGGGACAACAAGGTCCCCAAATTAGGACGCAAATTTATAATTCTGCAATACATGATTAAATACTGCAAATATCTCTTCAAAATCCCATGTTGACTTGTTTAACTTTTTTTCCCTTTGTTTTGATTATTCTCGTCCCTAGAGTTAGTTCGTGCATACTGGCATCATCAGCATACCATACCAGATCCAGTGGCCCTCCACCACCTTCTCATCTAAGTGATCCTACAAGTAAATGAAAGGCTAAGATTGATGATATGCGTGGTATCAAGAAAGACAATGCTGCTCATGTGGAATATGTTGAAACATCAGATGGTTGGAGTACTCCGGCAGAGAACAATTTGGTCCTAGGACTAGAGCAGAAAATACTAGAATTTCAAGGGGAACTTGAGCAGGTCCGCAAATTGGAAAACCTCTCCCTCACCTTAAACATCCCAGATATTAACCAGCAATACACCCAAAACCCCGTACCTCCTCAAAAACACCAAACCAACGTCCACAAAATCCTCCCGCACCTCATCAATACGCAACACCTCCCCAAAATCCTAATCCTCCACCAGTACCAACTCCTCCTAAACACCAACATCTTCCGACTCAGTACACGCAAACTACTACCTATCATACTCCTAAAAAAAACACCACAACCTACTCCCAATTCAACCAATGATCACCACAACACTCAAACCCCCGGCATCCAAAAAAAAACACCCCTATATATGTAGAAACCTTACCTCATACACACCAGAATGCGCCGAGAAGGACCTGCTCATCAAGAATATGTCAGAGGAACTCAAGAAGCTCACAAAATGAGCCCAGGGTGTCGAAGGAGGTAAAGGCATTGAGGGTTTGAATTATGAAGATCTGTGTATTTAGCCAGACAAACTGCCGGAGGGTTACAAACCTCCTAAGTTCGAGATGTTTGACGGAACGGGTGACTCAAAGGTTCATCTAAGAACATACTATGACAAGCTCGTAGGAGTTGGGAAAGATGAGAGGATTCACATGAAGTTGTTAATGAGAAGTCTCACTGGAGACGCCTTATCTTGGTACATAAGTCAAAATCTCAAGAAGTGGGTTAGTTGGGTAAGAATGGCATCATACTTCATGGATCGATTCAGGTTTAATACAGAGAATGCATATGGCGTCTTCTACATACAAAACCTCAAAAAGAAACCAACGAAGACTTTTCGCGAGCATGCTACTCGGTGGAGGTCAGAAGCTGCAAAGGTAAGGCCGACACTAGAAGAAGAGCAGATGAACAAATTCTTCGTCCGAGCCCAGGATCCACAATACTATGAATGGTTAATTGTTATTGAGAACCACAAATTCTCCGACATCATCAAACTAGAGGAAAGGATTGAAGAAGGAATCAAAAGCGGGATGGTGACCAATTTTGAGGCATTGCAGGCTACAAACAAATCATTGCAGTCACGGGGTATATCAAAGAAGAAAGAAGTAGGGGCCGTGATGGTAGCCCAAAGTCAAAAATCTCCACTCACATACCAAACACCTTCACCCACATATCAACCTTCACCTCCCAGATATCCGCAACCTACCACTACCTACCACACATAATACCCAGCCAACATATTATAACATACCGCCAACTTGCCAAAACTACCAAAAACCCAGACCTAACTTTGACCGCAGACCACCCAGACAATACACCCCTATTGCTGAACCCATAGACCAATTGTACGAAATACTTAAAGCTGCTGAATATGTTACCCCTATTCCTGCAGTTAACATGGAAAACTCCTCTCAATGGGTCAATCCAAACAAAACATGTGCATACCATTCCGGCATGAAAGGATATACCATCGATGAATGCCACACTTTGAAAGACAAGATCCGAACATTGATTGTTACCAAGGTCATACAAGCAAGAGAAGCCGCACCCAATGTCCATAATAACCCTCTTCTAGATTATAAAGGTGAAGGAGTAAATGTGATAGATACTGATGAAGAATGGGATCCAGAGGGGTCAATTGGACTTATTCGAGAAGGGGATGATCCAAAGAAACCTGCAGTCACCCTCACTCCTATTGTGGTACAAATACAACCACTAGTTTGAAGTTGAGGTAGCCGCATCAACCCCGTTCGAAATTAAAGTAACACCTGTAGCTGCACCCGCTCCGTTTGAGGTAGAAATAACCACACCCTTCATTGTGACGGTGGCATCCACACCCCCTTTAATTCCAATGACGTACCTTGTGATTATGTTGAAGAAGCCAGGAGAAAAGGAAAAGCAAAAATGGAAGAATTTGGTGCGACACAAGGGATTACCAGAACCGGTAGAATTTATACACCCGAGAATTTAGGAGGAACGAGTAAAGAAGCTGCTGCCAAACAACCCATCATTGAAACCGGCCCGGATGATCTTTGGAGGAAGGTGCAAGAAAGAGAATATTCTATGGTGGACCATCTGAACAAAACTCTCGCTCAAATATCCATCCTATCATTACTGCAGAATTCCTAGGCGCATAGGAATGCTTTGATGAAGGTATTGAATGAAGCTTACATGCCTAACAATGTCGCCAGTGGGGAGATGGCCAAAATGGTGAGGCAAGTACTGGAGAGCCACAAGATCACCTTTCATGAAGACGAATTTCCACCAGATGGATTACGCCATAACAGGGCACTGCATATCACAGTACAATGCGAGGATAGATTTATTAGACAGAGGGTCCAGCCTCAACATCTGTCCACTGACAACTCTAAAAAGGTTGGGTTAAGGTTTGCATGAAATATGAGCGGAAACTTTGAACGTGAATGCGTTCGATGGGTCTCAGAGGGCCACATTGGGAAACCAATATATGCTTGCAGATGTGTCCGACCTGGTTCAATGTTGAATTTCATGTGCTAGACATATCCGCCTCCTACAATCTGTTGCTGGGACGATCTTGGAGTACATGGCATCGGGGTCGTGTCATCTACTTTACACCAGGTTGTGAAATTCGAATGGAATCATCAGGAAGTAATCATTCATGGATATGCGAGTATCCATTTATACCAACCAAATCGTGTCGGTCGTGTAGAATAGAAGGAAGTTAGGTGGGGAGACTTATTACCGTATCGAGCGCGTCAACGCAATAGATAAAGATAAGTGGTGGAGTAGCGAATAGAAAGCATACTAGCATGGTCAGGGTATGAACCCAACAAAGAGCACGGGAAGAAACTCCAAGGCATTACCAAGACGATACAGCTCAAGCGTTACGGTACAACCTTTGGGATTGGATATCAGTATACTTGGAAAGAATATGATGATTGGTCACTATCATGGCGCGGTCCTTATTACCCTCTTGAGCAATCAGTGCCGCATTTGAGCCAATCCTTTTATCAGGCTGACACAAATATGGGGATCTGAAGAAGAGGAAGTGTTAGATTGTCTAAGGAACCTGTTCTTGGAAGACAAAGACATGGATTGAAATGTGATAGTTGAGGAGGAGGAGGAAAAAGGCCTTGTCATCTAGAAAGTGGAGAAAGGAGCAGTTCTCAGGAATTGGACCGCCACACCATCCAGGGCCAGGTGAGTGCCGGGGTAGCATGGCTGCTAGTGTTATTTGAAAACAATTCTTTTTGAGCATTTTGTTTTAAAATAATCTTTCTTTCCTTTTAGTGTTTTGTTTGAAGTCATTTAGACATTACTTTGTTTAACATTTCAACATTTATCAATAGTTTGACGTTTTATTATCATTATCTGTCATATCCTTTTTCTACATCATTACTATTTCTTACCTTGATGAACCAATGACTGTGACATGTAATGAGACAATACAACATAAGGATAGTGACTCGGAACAGATGGAAGAAGAAAATATGATACCTGAGGAAATAGTAAGAGAAGTTGAGAACTTTCAGAACAAACATAAGTCCAACCTGGACGAAATGAGGTGGTCAACTTGGGAGATTCTGAAACCGTCAAAGAAACTCACATCAACATTCACTTGTAACCATCAAAGAAGGAAGAGTACACTCGTTTCCTGAGAGAGTATGCAGACATTTTGGCATGGTCGTATGATGACATGACCGGGTTGAGCTCATACATAGTGGCTTACAAGCTACCTACCTATCCAATGTGTCCATCAGTAAAGTAGAAACTCCAAAAGTTCAAACCAGAAATGAGCCTGAAAATCAAGGAAGAAGTCACCAAGCAAATCAAAGTTAAGGTCCTAAGGGTAGTTGAATATCCAACTTGATTAGCCAACATTGTGTCGGTTCCAAAGAAAGACGGGAATGTCAGGGTGTGTGTTGACTATCAGGATTTAAACAGAGCAAGTCCCAAAGATGATTTTCCACTACCGAATATACATATATTGATAGACAACTACGCCAAGTACGAGCTCCAGTCCTTTGTTGATTGTTTTGCGGGTTATCGTCAAATTTGGATGGATGAAGAGGATGCCAAAAAGACAGCCGACGTTACACCATGAGGAATATACTGCTACAAAATGATGCCATTCGTTCTAAAGAATGCTGTGGCTACCTACATGAGGGCCATTGCGGCCATTTCCATGATATGATACACAAAGAGATAGAGGTATATGTGGACGATGTCATCATCAAATCCAAGAGAGCCACATATCATATAGCAGATTTGAGAAAGTTCTTTGACCGGTTGCGGAAGTACAATCTAAGGATGAACCCCGCAAAATGTGCCTTTGGAGTTCCTGCTGGAAAATTGTTAGGTTTCGTTGTCAGTTGCCGAGGAATTGAGTTGGACCCGTCAAAGGTCAAGGCTATCCAGGAGTTACCACCACCGAAGAACAAGAAGGACGTGACGAGTTTCTTGGGACGTCTCAACTATATCAGACGCTTCATCGCACAATCAACTGTGATATGTGAGCCGATTTTTAAAATGCTGAAGAAGGATGCTGCAACTACCTGGACTGAAGACTGTCAGAAGGCTTTTGACAAAATCAAGGAATACCTATCCACACCACAAGTCCTACTCCCACCAGAACATGGTAGACCATTACTACTCTACCTCTCCGTATTAGATGGGGCTTTCGGTTGTTTCTTGGGACAACATGATGAGACGGGGAGAAAAGAGCAGGCCATATATTATCTGAGCAAGAAGTTCACACCTTAAGAAGCACGGTACTCTCTACTAGAACACACTTGCTGTGATCTGACATGGATAGCCCAGAAAGTGAGGCACTATTTTTGTGCTTATACGACATATCTCATATTGAGGATGGATCCTATGAAGTACATCTATCAGAAGACTATGCCTACCGGGAAGCTGGCCAAGTGGAAAATATTGTTGAGTGAGTTTGATACCATCGATGTAACTTAGAAGGCAGTCAAAGGACAATCATTAGCATATCATCTTGCCAAAAATCCTATAGGAGGAGAATACGAACCACTGAAAATTTATTTTCCTAACGAAGAAGTGTCATTTGTAGGAGAGGATATTGCTGAAGCCTACGATGGTTGGAGAATGTTTTTCGACGAAGCTACAAATTCCAAGAGAGTCGGTATCGGAGCCGTCTTAGAATCGAAAACCGGTCAGCACTATCTGGTGTCTGCAAAACATGGGTTTCCATGCACCAACGACATGGCAGAGTATGAAGCCTGCATATTAGGTCTCAATTTGGCTTTCGATATGAACATCCAGGAATTGCTGATGATTGGTGATTCAAACCTGGTGGTGCACCAGGTACAAGGATAATGGGCTATGAAGAACACCAAGTTACTACCATATCTGCATCACGTTCAAGAAATGATGAAGAGGTTCATGAAGATAGAGTTCCAACATGTCCCCAGAATCCAGAATGAACTTGTAGATGCATTGGCCACTTTGTCCTTCATGATACAACACCCGTACAAGAATTTTATCGATCCCATTCTGGTGAGAATCCATAATCGGCCAGCTTATTGCGCCCATGTTGAAGAAGAAACGGATGGAAATCCGTGGTTCCATGATATCAGGGAATATTTGGAAAAAGGATAATATCCAGAGCATGCAAACCATACTAAAAAACAAACACTTCGGAGATTGTCCAACCATTTCTTCCAAATCGGAGGAATTCTATATAGAAGAACTCCTCATCTAGGGCTATTACGGTGTGTTCACGCAAAAGAGGATTCCAAATAGCTTGAAGAAATACATGTCGGAACCTACGACCCAAATATGAATGGTTTCGTCCTAGCCAAGAAGATACCCACCGCTTCGAAGGGGCATAGGTTCATTTTAGTGGCCATCGATTATTTCACAAAATGGGTTGAAGCTGCATCGTACAAAGCTATAACTAAGAAAGTCGTTGCTGATTTCGTCAGGGATCGTATTGTTTGTCGATTCGGGGTTCCAGAATCTATCATCACTGACAATTCTTACAATATCAACAGTGATTTGATGAAAGCCATGTGTGAAACTTCCAAAATCAAGCATAAGTATTCCACAGCATACATGCCCCAACTGAATGGAGCCGTGGGTGCTGCTAACAAGAACATCAAGAAGATACTAATAAAGATGGTAGAGAATCACAAGCAATGGCACAAGAAATTACCATTCTCCTTATTGGGATACCGCACTACAGCCCACACACAACCAGGGCAACTCCTTACCTATTGGTCTATGGTACCGAAATCGCCATCCCCGCCGAGGTAGAAATTCCTTCTTTAAGGATCATACAAGAAGCTGAACTCAGTGATGCAAAATGGATAAGAAGCCATTATGAGCAATTAACTCTCATTGACGGTAAAATAATGAATGAAGTGTGTCATGGTTAGCTTTATCAGAATAGAATGTCTAGAGCTTTCAACAAAAGGGTCAAACCTAGACAATTCACACCGAGGCAGCTGGTGTTGAAACAAATCTTTCCACATCAAGATAAAGCCAAAGGGAACTTCTTACTCAACTGGAAAGGTCCTTACATGGTTCACAAGGTATTAACAGGAGGAGCACTCATGCTCGTATAAATGGATGGAGAGATTTTGCCAAAGCCTATCTATTCAGATGCAGTCAAAAAATACTATGTGCAAACTATTTACATTTCTTGATATGATGTAATTGAACTATGCTTGACCTGATTATCCTTTAAGAGGGGATATGTAGGCCTCCCTGTGGGTTCGGTCACAATTCAATAAAATTTCCATTTTTCCCATAATCAGAAACTGAGGCAGAATTTTGAGGAGGACCCTCAAAATTCCGAAGCAAGTTCAGCCAATAACATTGTGCGCGGCATAGCCAGAAGTTTGTCTAGATAATTGGGGTAGAATTTTTTGGAAGACCCTCAAAATTATATATCAAG
The DNA here is from genome assembly GCA_005239495.1 of Nicotiana undulata. Taxonomy (NCBI): domain Eukaryota; kingdom Viridiplantae; phylum Streptophyta; class Magnoliopsida; order Solanales; family Solanaceae; genus Nicotiana; species Nicotiana undulata. The sequence continues at coordinate 28,483 of ML284397.1, forward strand.
AAGGTAGCAATGTCTTTAATAATGTCACAGTTAATAGTTCATCTAATCGATTTCTAAATATCATATTCCTACGTTTTGAATAACTATGCACACATATTTTTGAAAAACTTTATTTTTTTAGCCAAGTGCTACCCATGGTGACTCGAACAGGACTCTAGGGCGAAACTGATCAAAGAAAGCAGACAAAGGCACGGACAAACCTCCCTCGAAAAACTCACGATTTTTCTATGGATGCAGGAACAACGAATAACCACAAGTATCTTCATAATGAAAAAGCCGCCAGACGCAAATATATCTCCAGCTAAGAAATACTTCGCCCTTACTTATTACTCGTCCATTTGCATGAGACTAAGCACTGTCTCAAATCCTGCATGAGGCTAAGCCATGCCTCTTTATTTGCATAAGGCTAAGCATTACCTTTTCCCTGCATAAGACTAAGCCCTATCTCAAATCCTGCATGAGGCTAAACCCTGCCTCTTTATTTGCATAAGGCTAATCATTGCCTTCTCCCTACATGTGACTAAGCACTGCCTCAAATCCTGCATGAGGCTAAGCCCCGCCTCTTTATTTGCATAAGGCTAAGCATTGCCTTCCGTTTCCATGAGACTAAGCACTGTCTCAAATCCTGCATGAGGCTAAGCCCTGCCTCTTTATTTGCATAAGGCTAAGCATTGCCTTCCGTTTCCATGAGACTAAGCACTGTCTCAAATCCTGCATGAGGCTAAGCCCTGCCTCTTTATTTGCATAAGGCTAAGCATTGCCTTCCATTTGTATGAGACTAAGCACTGTCTTGAGTCCTGCGTGAGGCTAAGACCTGCCTATTGTTTTGCATAAGGCTAAGCATTGCCTTCTCCCTACATGAGACTAAGCACTGTCTCAAATCCTGCATGAGGCTAAGCCTTGCCTCTTTATTTGCATAAGGCTAAGAATTGCCTTCTGTTTACATGAGACTAAGCACTGTCTCAAATCCTGCATGAGGCTAAGCCCTGCCTCTTTATTTCCGTAAGGCTAAACTCTGGCTTCCCAGCATGAGACTAAGCATGTGTCTCTTTTCATAAACACTAATGTAACCCTCTTTCAAACCTTGCATTATTCTTTTCTTTCGGAGCTAAGATCTGCCCTCAATTCTACACAATACTAAGCTCTGTCTTGTTTTATCTCAAGCATCATGCTCATAGGCTGATGTATAGCCAACATGTCCAAAAGCGTCATAGTCTGAAGGCATCATCATCATACCTGGAAGACACCATGACATGGCCTAAGGATCTCTTAATCTTTCACATCATTATTCAAAGGCATCATGGTTCAGAGGCATCATCCTCATAGCCCGAGAACACCATTTCATGGCCTGCCAATCATTTACCGCACAATTCATGGCCTAGGACATCATCTTAACCATCCAAAGACAATCTCCATGGTCCGAAGGGAATATGCATCATGTATAAATTTACAATAATATATATGCACATATTGCATTTGAGTTTGCAAGTAAACCGGAAGGTAACCGTTATCCTAAAGGGAGCAATCTTCGCTCCAATTTCCGTTCAGTATTCATATCCTTCAATTATTTCAAACGCTATCGATTATCGCTCGTCTCCCATTCTCATCTGATATCGACTTAAGTATCCGTAACCATTCTCAAATCCCAATTGGTCCTATCCAGAATATTTTTTCCGCTCTTACAAATAACTCTACCGGTTCGTTTTACCATTGGATCCAGAACTATACATGGCCTGTAAAACCAGGTGTCGCGCCCCCTTTTTTCCTCGCGGAGATCGGGTTCAGGACATTTGGGTTGAGGCAACTCTTTCCTTTTGGGAAATGGGTTTGCATTTTTTAAGAGTCGCCACCTAACGATTTTAACGGTGCGTTAGGGCACCTAGGGGTTCATTTATAACTACGTTGCTAACCAGAGATAGGGTAAGGGTTGTCACGCCCCCTTTTCTATTGCACGAGTTAGGTATGGAGAGATCATGTTTATGACATTTTGGACAACTCCTTAACAGAAAGGGTTTAAGGAAGAGTCGCCACCTAATGATTTTTATGGTGCGTTAGGGCACCTAAAGTTGATAACTCATGAACTAGTTTGCATTACCAGAGATTGGGTAAGGGCTTGAAATTATCCCAAGGGGAAGGTGTTAGGCACCCCTCAAGATCCACAACTGTGGGTCCCAGCTAAGAAGTTTTGTGAATTTGGACGGTGAACAAATAGCAAGTAAGGTTCATATAAGAGGGGATTTCAAACAAGCATGAAAATCTTTAATTTTTTTGGAGAAAGCATTAGAATAAGCATTTGAAAAGAACTGTCCTAGGTTTAAAGTAATACGGATCACATCAATGCAATACCCGGTATGTCACACCTCGACGAGGCGGCTACACGTGGTATTAGCGCACCGGTCATCATATCCGTATTCTACCCTTCCCACTCCGTAAAGGTTATTTAAAATGCGTGTGTTGGTTACGAATGCTTATTGCATGCTATTACCCATCCCATTCTATAAGTCCTGGACGGTATTTAGGACTACTAATCATACAAGGTGGGTACTAGGCTGAACTCCTAGGTTTAAAAGGATAAAATTCTAAACGACATGTAAAACAAATAGGACTATAGATATGGGGAACACATAAGGGCAGATACGGGGCTCACAGATCCCTCAACAAGTAAACACGTAGGTAGCACGTCTCAAACACATTTAAGGTCTCAAAGATGGGAGTTTTAA
>MDKH01009409.1:0-39705 GCA_005239495.1 Nicotiana undulata
TGGCACCCTAGGATTGGTCCATCTTCCGATGCTTATATCTTTTTATACCGATGTCGTATGAACAAACGGTTAAGAGAGTTGGAAACTACATTCCAAGACCTTCAACTTGGTATATTATATGTCCCAATAAGACCTAATATAGTACATGAAATGTATTGCTCCAAAAAGCTCTAGTGATCCACCTACTTGTCACTTATGATGTCTGCGCAATCTCGTGAAACTGTAAATATCTCTCTACTCCTACGTCGTAGTAATGAACGGTTTAATGCATTGGAAACTAGACTCATAGATCTTAAATTTGGTTGGTAGATCATCCAATAATTCCAAGTATATTGGGAGAAAATCTCAGTTACATTTGGCCTAAGTTTTAGCACATTATGAGTGTAACTTGTGAAGACCTTTGCCAACTATTGTTCCACCAGTTGCTTGACTTCAAAACGTAGAACACAACTATCATACGATAAAAATTAACTCATATCATAACCTCCTTATCATGTAATGAACCATAGTCTCACCCTAAAGTACATGTTATAACATTCCAAACTCGTCGACTTTTGACGAAACTTATTCTCTTCAGTTGGTTTAGCTTCTAAGCTTTCCAACCCTCTTGGTACTCGTTATTCATGATCTTAAATATTTGTAACCTCCAATGTAACATGATTAACTTACTTTATATTCCATCAAATATAATCTTATTTCTGAGCTTACATCAATTGACTTACGATGTACTCTCACGTACGAAAACATGGGGTGTAACAACATATACGGGTATGACGTGGCCCAGTCCCGTCCTTTTACAGTTGTACATTCTATTAGAGATATGTAAACAGTATGTACAGTTTGATAGTATGTGGCCTTGCCGGCTTCCAGTTTTGGAGTCTATAGCAGCCTTGTTGGCTCACCCTACGTATTCCGCACGCATATGTACATATGCCTTTTGGGCAGGTTTCCCTCATGTATGTTATTCTCGTAATTCAGTAGATGTTATTCCTGTTTATATCTTAGACGCATGCTCAGGGGTGTTTGACAGGCACTCGTCGCAGCCCATCGGTTTGGGTCGTGACACACAAGTTTCAGCAACTCTGCAGATCATATCTGATTCACCAATATACCCCGAACCGAGACCAACACAGCACATCATTGTGCAATCAACTTACCATTAGCAGGCTCCTCCACTTGGCTCAAAGCCATAGGTCAAGACAAACAATAGCTCAAAATGCCCATACACTATCACCGCCACAATACCACAGTGAGATTCGACAAAATCCTTCCTAATCTCATATGCACAAATCATCTGCAAATCTCGCATACACCACTGTAATAGCCAATGCCAACTTCTACAAGCAACCTAACTCAACTTGCAACATATATCAATTACTGATAAAAGAAGGACTTGCTACAAAACCACCTAAGGATCACACAACCTCAGGACACTCCGTGGGAAATAGCCCTGCCTGCTTAGCCTCAAACTGATCTCTCTCTATGCCCTTCCAAAATTCGTAGCTATTACACCATCACTTTATCCTTCTGCATCTAAACACAACCAACGCCTACCCTCGAGGCATCACAATATGCAGTATAAGAATTCTGAAGCTGATGGTAGAACTAACACTGGAGTTGTGGTTGAAGAAATCTTGAGCTTCTGGAAGCTCTATCCACACTCGTATGACCACATGGATACTCTTGCTAGACAACACGTGTCCCAAGAATGCTACTGAACTGAGCCAAAATTCACACTTAAAGAACTTTGCATAAAGCTTCTCCTCCCTCAATCAAATACGACTCTCAAATGCTGAGCATGCTCCTCCTGGATACGAGAATATACCAGGATGTCATCAATGAATACAATAATGAATGCGTATAAATACAACTAGAATACACTGTTAATCAAATACATGAATGCTACTGGGGCATTGGTCAGCCCAAAAGACATCACCATGAACTCATAACACAACAGAAAGATCTGCTTCACTCCACAGCTAAATAACATGAGAGATCTTCCAATACACTCACAACTCGAGGCCATATACCAACTCCAAATCAACCCATGATTCAAGCCTAAGGATCTTCAAACTTCCGAAATTCACCAACGATGTCGAAACTAACCAAGCCTCGTCTGAATGACCTGAAAATTTGCACATACCTCCCAAATGACACTAAGAACCTGATCCATCTTCCGGAATTCCATTCCGACCCCAATAGCTAATTTTCCACTGCCGACCGGAAATTGCCAAAAACTCAATTTCGCCAATTCAAGCCTAATTCTACTCCGGACTTCAAAGTAACATTCCGAACACACTACTTAGTCCCAAATCACCTATCGAAGCTATTTGAGCCATAAAAACCACATTCTGAGGTCATTTACCTAATAGTTAACTTCTGGTTGACTTTTTCACTAAATAACCAAACTTAAGAGACTAAGTGTCTCATTTCTCTCCTCAACCACTCCGAACCCGAGCCAACCGACCCAACACAATATAAAAGAGTTTAACAACACATAATAAAGCATAAATAGGCGAAACAGGGCTAAACTCACGGAACGACCAGCCGGGTCGTTACAGCCGAGATGATATGACGGGATGCCTTCAGAGGTTTGATGATGTTATGAACGCATATACCCATGCATGGTATGACATTATAATATTAAATGATTCACAGAGTTATTCAGATATACATGTTGAGTCATTTACTCTATGTTTCTCTCATGTCTAATTTTCACTCCTTACATACTCGGTACATTATTTATACTAACGCCCCTTGTGCCTGGGGATGCTGCATTTCATGCTCGTAGGTCCTGATAGACAGGTGGAGAGTCCTCCAAGTAGGCTATCAACTCAGCGGAAGATGTCGGTGCGCTCCATTTGCTCCGGAGTTGCTTATTTGGTTAGTATGATTTAGACATGTATTGATTGGTATGTCGGGGCCCTGTCCTGGCCTTATGAAGTTTATGTACTCTTAGAGGCTTGTAGACATATGTAATGTATATGAAAGATTGTATGGCCTTGTCGGCCTATGTTCAGTGTACTAGTGATTATTTTGGCCTTATAGGCCCGTACGTCATATGTATAAGTCAGTATATCAGGTTGGGTCGTTTTATGTCGAGTGTTCTCTCATATTTTATTCTTGTTACGTCATACGGTCCTTCTGGCCCATTTACCCATGTTGATGCAATGAAAAGATACGTTACGTTGGTACTCTGTTGAGTAAGGGCACCGGGTGCCCGTCGGGGCCCGTCGGTTTGGGTCGTGACACAAATGAAGATAACAGTTACAACAAGAAAATCTATAGTTTAGAATAAGTATAAGTCAAGAAAAGAAGCAGGAATCCACTAAGCATGCTGCAAAGATTTCAGATAAGCAATTAAGACACGTAGACATGCTATTCTAGGCTAATAGGATAACCACACATGCTAGTATACTAAATTAAGATGAAAACAGGTTATTACTCAGTAAAAATCAGGTTTTTCAACAAATAGCACGTGTACGCACTCGTTATCTCGTGTACACGACGCTCACATATCATAACCACACAAAATCCAAAAGGGATTTCCCCCACACAAGGGTAGGCAAGCCACTTACCTCGACAAGCTCAATCAATCGGTAGTAATGCTTTCCCCACGAATATCCGACTCCAAATGGCCCAAATCTGGCCAAATCAATTACATACCATAAATATATCTATAAGAAACTAATCTAATTAATGAAATCTAAGCTAAATCAAGAAATTAGGAAATCGATCCAAAAAGCCTCCACGGGGCCACGTCTCGGAATCGGGTAAAAGTAACAAAATATGAACACTCATTCACTCACAAGTTCCATACAAGAATTACTCGAATCCGACCTCAAATCGCCTTTCAAAACTCATAATTTTTGTCTATGAAGTTTCTACCATTTTTCCTAAATTTCCAACTCAAATCCCTAATTAGATGATGAAAATAGCAATAGATTCATGAAATATACTCCAATCCGGTTAGAATCACTTACCCCAATAATTTTCTTGAAGAACCCTTGAAAAATTACCTCACACCGAGCTCCCAATGTCCCAAAATTGAAATGGGAATCGAACCCTCGAAATTCCCCTTTTCTGTCCAGCGATCTCACTTCTGCGAGGAATTCACCGCACAAGCGATTCCGCACCAGCAGAAAAGCCCCCGCAGGTGCGTACTTCACTTAAGTCTTTAAGGTCCGCTTCCGCGAACAAGGCCGCTTCTGCGCTCCTCTACCACTCCTATGAGTTTGCTTCTGCGGAACTCACAGTCGTACCCAATTAATTGAAGATATTATTTTATGTCGTTTAATTGGCCTGGTTGTAATGGAGTGGTGGCTAAATTACTTCAGGGCTAAGAAAAAACAAACTTTGATCCACCAACGTTAAACTATTTTAAGGTTAAAAAGGTAGAAAATGAGACCAAACATTGATCCATTATTATTAAACTGTTTAAGGTTAGGAAAACGTCGAAACTGACACCTAACAGCTGGTTGTAACATCCCTAGTTAAAATATACTTATTTTTAAAATAATATTTAAAGGTTATTAGTTTTGACAAATTTTATAATGGGCTTCATCCTCCTGTTGCTATTGTTGCTTCTTGTTCAGTCCTTCAAGGTCTGTGGTTAGGCTCTACCAAGCCTAGTTGTCACTGAAAGATAGATTGAACCGAGGAATAAAGGTATTTTCTTTCCTCGTATTTTGACTCATCTTTAATTTTCTTCAATCTTCATACATTATTTTTATAAAATTAAGAAATTCAACTTTATTTAACTAATTAAGTTAAACTCTTATATGATGTTTTTCACAATCAAACTTATCTTCGATATTAGTTCTAACTTTTCGTTGCTAAATTAAAATATGATATTATTTCTTCTTTTGCCATAGACCCAATTTTAATTAAGATATGTAATGGTAGGGGCTGGTTGATAATAGGCTAAATTCACGTAGTTAGTGTAGACTTACACTCCAATTTAATGATGCTCCACTGTCTTAGGGATGTTAAATGATGCTAAAATGGCTCTAATCGTTGATATTATGTTTCGCAGGAGCAAAATACGCTTATAAGGACCTAAGATGGTGTTTGGAGCCAAATTGAATGAGAAAATCCCCTTGGAGTAGTTAACGGACAAAAAGAAGGAAGAAAATCGCTGGGACAGATTATAAGTCCACTAGCGCGGCCACGCTAGTCCAGTTGCCAGGGACAGAACAAAACTCCATTAGCGCGCCCACTAGTGCGACCGCGCTACCCAGCGATCCCTGGACAGAACGAAAGTCGATTAGCGCGCCCAGTAGCGTGTTGACTAGCGCGGGCGCGCTAGTCCCAAGCGTACACGTTATTTCCCAGGGGCAAATTTGGAAGTTTGGGGCCATTCCACTTAACCTATATAAGGTTCAACTCGCCCAAAGGAAGAAGACATCAAGGTTTAGAGGCTTGTTCAAGAAAAGCAAAGGCAAGAGGCAAAGAGGGCAATTGGGCATCAATTCTTATCTTCCTTCCTTGTGATTTTACCATTGTTGATGAATTCTTTTGTTAATTTCAGTACAATTATGAGTAGCTAACTTCTTTAGTCTAAGGTTTTGGTGGAACCCGTTGAGGATGAACTTATTGTTATATTATAGTTTGCTTGAATTTCATCTCTATTTGTTCAACTACGTTATTGTTGTAGTTGATTGAAGGGCCCTCAATTAGTTGTGCCTATTTAGTGTGTATCTGCTCGAGAGAGAGTACATGTTTAGGTAGTTGTTGAACAACATCACTTCCAAAGTATAGGAGATATCCATAACCGAGGGTTTAAAGGTTGGGTTAGAGATAACGATACCTTGGGTACAATCTAAAGTGAACTGTAATAAAAGTCAGCTAGTGTAGCTCGAGAGAGTGCTCTAGTAAATTATCGTAATTGCTCGAGAGAGAATTACAGTAAAATAAGTGTTCATGATTGATAGAGATAATTAGGCCAAACTATAGGAGATATACAAGAAGAGATTCCATCAACGGTGGAAACCATAACCTTAGATCCTTATCGCATTTGTTTACACCTCAATATTAGTTATCTTTTAACTTACTTAATTTCATTCAGTTGTAGATAGTAAAAATACTGGAAATTGATATTCATAACTATTGGGAAATTGATTACTGAGAATCGAGTGAGTCTAACAACAATAATTGGTAGGTTAATTCCCTGTGGGATTCGACTCTGGCAAAATACTCAGATTATATTTGCAACGCCCGCTTAGTCTGTTTTACAAGACATAGTTGAGCGTGATCAAATTTTGGCATCGTTGCCGGGGAATTAACGGTGTTATCAATTATAGTTGGAAGAAAATACAAAAATTCTTAAGTGTAGTCAATTTTCTTCAGTTTCATTCATACATTGAAATTTTAACGTTTGCTAACTTGGTTGTACAGGTGCATGCCTATAAACTCATCGAGAAACTGTAAAGTATATGAAGCCTTACCAGACCCCGAGAAAGTTTTCAAGGCCTTGAACAGGGCCAACCGGAAAAAAAAGCAACAACCACCAATTGAACAAATTGAAACCGACATGGCAGATCTCAATGACAGGGACAACAACAATGGGTTTCTAGGCATTGAACAAGCAACAACCACCAATTGAACAAATTGAAACCGACATGAAACCAATTGAACAAATTTTAACGTTTGCTAACTTGGTTGTACAGGTGCATGCCTAGAAACTCATCGAGAACTGGTGAAGTATTTAAAGCCTTACCAGACCCCGAGAAAGTTTCAAGGCCTTGAACATGGCCAACCGGAAAAGCAAGCAACAACCACCAATTGAACAAATTGAAACCGACATGGCAGATCTCAATGACAGGGACAACAACAATGGGGAAGGCGTGGTTGACCCAATTGCACAAAGTGTGGCGCCTATTGTACCAGAGACGCCTTTATATGAGTGGGCACAACCCACGGCGGAGAATTTGGCCACTGCGATAGAAGTCCCTCAGATACAGGCTGAGTCCTTTCAGATCACAAATAATATGCTGCACTTGTTGCATAATAAGGGACTATTTTCGGGGTCATACATTGAGGATCCCCAACAGCATCTGAAGAATTTCCTATAGATTTGCAAAACTCAGAGGCAACCAAACGTCACTCCGGAAGCAATAAGACTGTTGTTGTTTCCCTTCTCAGTGACATGAGTCACCCAGACTTGGCTCAACTCGCTCCCCATCAATTCCATTGCTACATGGGAGGAGTTGGTTAAGCAATTCCTGAACAAGTTCCATCCACCAAACAAAACAGCTCAACAAATTGATGAAATCTTGAGCTTTAGATAGAAGCCTGCAGTGTCACTGCAAGAAACATGGGAACGGTTTAAAGGAATATTGGTTATCTGTCCACACCACGGTATTCCAGAGCAGATGTTGGGGCAGCGATTTTATATGGTCTGGTAGACAGTGTTAAGGCAAATGTTGATGCTTCAGTTGGTGGAGCATTCCTGAGCAAAACATGGAGAGAGAGCCAGATCTTGCTTGATAAAATGGCACAAATTTGGGGTGGACAACCAGAAATGCACACATCACCCCAGTGGTTCACTCAGTGCCATTAGATCTATCCAACAGTCTTGCTGAAAACATGGCCACGTTGATGACACAGATGAGTATACTCACTAAAAAGGTGGAGGAGTCAGGGCAGAAGCAGCAAGTACATATTGTGGATACTACCAATGGGGGCTTATGCACATCTTTCATTAGTCAACCACTTGGTAATCAGTGGAATGCTGAATGCGATCATATCCACTACCTTGAAAATATGAATTATGTGTCGAATTATGGGGGCCAAAGACAGGGTGGACAGAATTGGGGCCAGCAAAACCAGCCGTACAGGCCACCTAAGCCGCAACACAACAATGGAAACATGGGATCCATGCGACCTCACGGTAATATGGCGCCTTACTAAAGGCCACAGGGGTATAATAATCAGAATCAGCAACAAGCGTATCACCCCTTCCCCCCCCCCCCCCCCCCCCCCCCCCCCCCCCCCCGAGCAAAAACATGGTGGGAGACAAGAAAATGGGTTCTCCATGCTTGAATCAATGATGCAATAGGTTATTGGATCAACTGCAAAAATAGTGAGAGAGTAGATGCACATGAGTCAGCTATAAAAAATATTAACGTGCAAATGGGCCAGATCTCAATGTCTTTGAATAATCGTCCTCTTGGGACATTGCCTGCAAACACTCAGGTAAATCCTAAGGATCAGGGTCCAAAGCAGTTGATGGCAGTGAGTTTATGCAATGGCAGGGACTTAGACTTGGAGCAAGCTAGAGCTCGAAAAAGCAAACAGGCTGAGACACTGCTACCAGTGCCGATTGAAATTGATGAATCAACTAACCTGACTGAGGTGACAGCGCGCAGACCGAAAGAGAACCCAGCGCACAGAATGAGGCTGAGAAAGAAGTTGAGAAAGCCCAAGAACCGGTAATTGAGGTGGTGGCTGACAAAGAAAAATCCCAAATCATTGGGAAGAAGAGACCTCCAACACCATTCCCACAGAGGCTGGCCAAATACGAGAAAGATGAACAGTATAAAAAGTTCTTGGACATGTTGAAACAAATACAGGTAAACATTCCTTTGATTGATGCTCTGAAGGAGATGCCTGGGTATGCTAAAATGATGAAGGACTTGATGTCCCGGAAATTAGACTTCCAAGACCTGGCCACTGTGACGCTGACTCAGACCTGCAGTGCTGTAGTGACGCGACCAATTGTTGAGAAGCTGTCTGATCCAGGGAGTTTCACAATTCCCTGCACCATTGGTAATTTTGCCTTTGCCAAAGCACTTTGTGATTTAGGGGACAACATTAATATTATTCCCCTGACCATCTACAAGAGGTTGGGGATTGGTAGAGCTAGACCAACCTCCATGTTGTTACGGCTGGCAGACAAGACGGTAAAAAGACCATCAGGCATTCTTGATGATGTATTGGTGTAGGTGGGGAAGTTCGTGTTCCCTGTAGATTTTGTGATACTGGACTGCAGAGTGGATGAGGAGATTCTCATAATTTTGGGAAGGCCATTCTTGGCCACAGGACGAGCCCTCATTGATTGTGAAACTGGGGAGCTCAAGATGCGATTGAACGACGAAGAAATCACATTCAATGTACAGAAATCCATGAGGCGACCAAGTGAGTTCGCCAATTGTTCTCTTATTGATGTTGTGGATGTGATAGTGGAGGAAGATGATGAGTCCTTAACTATTGAGGACCCTCTTGCTGCATGTTTGATGAATTTGGGTGAAGTAAATGGGGAAGAATTGGCAGAATGGGTATTAGCACTTGAAGGAAAAGGGGTCTGGCCGAGGGCACTCGAGTTCGAGCCCTTACACTTAGAAAAGAGAGAGACTCCACCAGCCAAGCCATCTGTTGAAGAGCCACCCAAGCTGGAGTTGAAGCCACTGACAGCCCATCTCAGGTACGCGTTTCTTGGACCTAATTCTACTCTACCTGTTATTATCTCATCCAGTTTGTTAGATGTGCAGGCAAAACAACTCTTACAGGTACTCACTGAGTGCAAAACTGCCATCGGGTGGACCATGGTAGACATAAAAGGGATCATCCCGGCATACTGTATGCACAAAATTCTGCTGGAAGATAGGCACAAACCTTCCAGGGAACACCAAAGGCGGCTGAACCCAAACATGAAGGAAGTGGTGAAGAAGGAAATTATAAAATGGTTGGATACGGGAATCATTTTCCCCATCTCAGATAGTAACTGGGTTAGCCCGGTGCAATGTGTTCCAAAAAAGGTGGCATGACGGTTGTGAAAAATGACAGTAATGAGCTGATCTCGGCAAGAACCGTCACAGGCTGGAGAATTTGCATGGACTATAGAAAGTTAAATCTAGCCACCCGAAAAGATCACCTCCCACTTCCCTTCATCGATCAAATGCTCGACATACTGGCAGGGAGGTCTCACTTTTGTTTCCTGGATGGGTACTCGGGTTACAATCAAATTTCCATTGCCCTAGAAGATAGGGAAAAGACCTCATTCACATGTCCCTATGGATATTTGCTTTCAGAAGGATGCCCTTTGGCCTATGCAATGCACCCGTCACATTTCAAAGGTGCATGATGGCCATATTCATTGACATGGTCGAGGATATCATGGAGGTGTTCATGGATGATTTCTCAGTAGTGGGAAATTCATTTGATGAGTGCCTAGCAAATTTGACATGTGTGCTGAAGAGATGTATTGAGACGAATCTTGTGCTTAATTGGGAGAAGTGTCATTTCATGGTACAAGAAGGGATAGTCTTGGGGAACTTGGTGTCGAGCAAAGGAATTGAGGTGGATCGTGCCAACGTAGATGTGATTGCAAAGCTTCCACCTCCCACATCGGTTAAAGTGATAAGAAGCTTCCTTGGGCACGCCGGGTTCTACCGGCGATTCATCATAGACTTCTCCAAAATAGCCAACCCCCTATGTAAGTTGCTTGAAAAAGATAACCCTTTTGCGTTTTCTAATGATTGCAGGGTGGCTTTTGAGGAGTTGAAAAAGAGGCTAGTCACGGCCCCGATCATTGTTGCCCCAGACTGGGAGCAACCATTCAGCTCATGTGTGATGCAAGTGACTACGCAGTGGGACCTGTGTTAGGACAACGAAAGGAAAAGATAATACACCTGATCTACTACGCAAGTAGGACATTGAGTGGAGCTCAGCCGAACTACACGGTGACCGAAAAAGAGATGCTGGCAGTAGTGTTCGCCTTTGACAAGTTCAGGTCATACTTGATCGGGTCTAAGGTGATTGTGTACACTAACCATGCGGCCCTCAAGTATTTGATTGAGAAGAAAGAATCCAAGCCGCGCCTAATTCGTTGGGTGCTGCTACTGCAAGAATTTGATCTAGAGATCCGTGACCGCAAGGGCACGGAGAACCAAGTCGCAGACCATCTGTCGCGACTTGAAGGTGCTGGAAATGCAGTGGAAGTAAAGGATATTCTGGAAACCTTTCTAGACAAGCAGCTACTCACCACGAGCATGGAGAAGGTGCCATGGTATGCAGACATTGCAAACTACCTGGCTAGTGGTATTGAGCCCTACGAACTCTCATTTGTCCAAAAGAAAAGGTTTTATCGTGATTGCTGAAATTATTACTAGGATGAACCTCACTGTATTGGTAAAAAAGAGCTTCACACATGTAACAAATGTGGTGACTCAGCAATCTATGTGGAGTAATGAAAACACGACAACTGGACAGGTCTCTATGAAGAGGTACGGGGCAAAGAGGCACGAAATAGCACATCCACGAGGTAATTAGCTACGGGAATCTCAACCTGACTGAGAAGATGAAGAGATACGGTCAGAGCGAATCCGGGCAGAATAAAGGTAAAATTCGGGGATCTTCAATTAATGAGTTAGACGTTACACGACCTTCACGCAACAGTTACGGTTAATCATTGTAACGTTACATTAATGCCATTATTAGTCATTAAAGCTCAATCACTGAAAAGGGTAGACGTTATATTAAGAAATTCCCTATATAAGGGAGTAAAATATAACTTGTAAGACACTCGATTTCTACTGTAATACACTTACTTTTTATGCACCTTATTGCTTTCCATTTACAAGTTTATTTACAATTACTTGTTTATTCTTTGGTTATCAGAAACCCCTGTTCTTCTTAAAATAGCTTTGAGCAAAGAATCCAATTCTTTCGTTAAACAAATTGGTTTCATTAGCGGGAAATCTGATAATCTTTGTTTACTTTCAAATTACATTCTTTGAATTATGTCGAACGCCATTGATCAACAGAGAATTGGAACTCCAGTTCCATCACCTTCAGGAACCCCACGGGGCTCAAGGGAGAATTCCCTAGACAGATCCAGGGCTCAAAACAATAATAGTTGGTGAATATGTGACTCAAGCTTTACAAGTTTTTATGAGAGGATTACCAGCTGCATCACCTACGCCATCTCCTAACAACACCGCAACTATGGAAAACCCACAATCTGGGTTAGCAAACTCAGGAAGCGGAGGCACTCTAAATGATTCCCTTGAAGTGAGACCAGGTATGTCCAATAACCCAGAGTTACAATCTTTATTACTAACCTTGCAGAAACAGGTGAAGGAACAAAACGATCGAATCGAACAAATTCCTGGAGTACCACCTATTATCAAAGGCATTGACGTTGATAGATATTCTCAACAACCTTGGAAGCCCAGTGCAGTGCCCCTGCCTATTCCCAAAATGCCTGATGTTCCTAAATATGATGGGACAACTGACCCACACAACCATGTGACTGATTTTACCACCGGAGTGAAGGGGAATGACTTGACAAAACAAGAAATTGAGTCAGTCTTGGTTAAGAAGTTTGGAGAAACACTCACCAAAGGAGCGTTAACCTGGTATTCTCTTCTCCTTGAAAATTCTATTGATTCTTATGTTGAGCTTGCATATTCTTTTGTAAAAGCGCATTCCAGTGCGCAAAAAGTCGAAAAAAGAATGGAGGACATATTTAAAATAAAATAAGGAGACACGGAGCTACTTCGTGAATTTATAGACAAATTTCAACGAGAAAGGATGTTGTTACCAAGGGTACCTGACAATTGGGCAGCCATGGCATTTACAAGCAATTTAAATGATAAAAGCTCAGAAGCCACGAGAAGACTCAAAGAAATCTTGAGAGAATTCCCAACTACAACATGGAACGATGTCTATAACAGGTATAGTACCAAGTTACGTATAGAAGAAGACACCATTGCTCACACAAAAGCTGAAGATCAGACCAGTTCCAGACGCTCCGAGCCAGATAAAAGGACAGGTAAAAACAGGTACGACCCTTATATAGGACCTTCGGGACGAGAAAATCATCCTAGGTTTGAAAATGCATGGTCAGAATATAAACCATTAAATAGAGATACGGGCCCATCCTCATCAAGATCCAGAAAGGATCGCGATGAACAAACCAGAGGTAGTACAAGAGTTGGAGACCACAACTTCAATGTAAGTACTTCTGAACTAATCACAGTACTGAGAAATATGGGTGATAAAGTCCGATAGCCCAAAGAAATGATGTCAAACCCAAATAGAAGGAATCCAGACTTCTGGTGTGAATTCCATAACGATCATGGATACAGAACTTTGGATTGCAGATTTTTGCAAGGTGAGGTAGAACAATTATTAAAACAAGGCTACCTAGCAGAATTATTTAGTGAAAAGGTAAGCAGGCATATATGAAGAACAGGAAGGAGCCCCCAAAACCACCATCTCCAAAACGACAGTCAACGTGATACACGGAGGTGAGGAAGTAAACAGAGTAATTTGCAAAAGAACCATGAAGTTCACAATTACACATGGAAAACGGGTTCGTGAAGACTTGGAAGCAGACGACATATCGTTCGACGACGCAGATATCAGCGGATTAATGTTTACACACAATGATGCACTGATAATATCCTTACTTATACATGACACTAACGTAAAAAGAGTGTTGATTGATCCAGGTAGCTCAGTTAACATTATCCTATCAAGAGTTGTGGAAGAAATGTTAATGGAGGATCAAGTAATCCCAAAAGCACGAGCCTTATCTGGTTTTGAAAAATCTACTGTCATAACAAAAGGGGAAATTGAACTTAGTACCTATGCAGAAGGAGTAATCAAAAATACTCGGTTCCAAGTCATTGATACTGACATGGCCTACAACGTAACATGGGGAGGCCATGGATACATGACATGAAGGTAGTACCATCTACCTTGCATCAGGTAATTAAATTCCCTTCTGAATGGGGAATTCAACAGATTCGAGGCGATAAACAAACCTCAAGGAATATAAATTCCGTGGGACACTATGCCAATAAACAGGAAGCGGAAAAATCAAAAGGTACGGAGAAAACTGTTGCTCAAACAGGTACGGAAGATATTATTGCCCAAACAGGTATGGGAGGAATTATTATTCAAACAGGAACAAATAGTCACGAGAAGGTGAATCAAGTCACCACGGGAGGTGTATCAAACCATGCAGACATGGATTCCAGACCTGATGTCATTTAAGAGCCAGAAGAAGACGAACACATCAAAACAACCCCGGAAGAGCTCGAAGCTGTTCCATTATCTGAACAAAAGCCTGAACAGAAAATTCACATAGGCACGAGGCTAAGCCCCAGCAGAAAAGGTAAGTTAATTGATTATTTAAAAGCTAATGTAGATTGCTTTGCATGGTCCCATTCAGACATGACAGGTATCCCGCCGAAAGTGATGACTCATAAGCTAAATGAAGATCCATCCTTCGTACCTGTCAAGCAAAAGAAAAGAAAACAGGGACCATTCAAGAACCAAGTGATTAACGAAGAGGTACAAAACTCTTGCAAATTGGTTCAATACGCGAGTTAAAGTATCCTAATTGGTTAGCTAATAATGTGGTGGTGCCCAAAAAGAATGGTAAATGGAGAGTATGCGTAGATTATACGGATTTAAATAAATCATGCCCTAAAGATTCATTTCCATTGCCGCACATAGATCAAATGATTGATGCCACTGCAGGTCATGAATTGTTAAGCTTTCTAGATGCATACTCTGGTTATAATCAGATAAAAATGGATCCCTCAGACGAGGAAAAAACTTCCTTTATTACAGACAGGGGGACTTATTGCTACAAAGTCATGCTTTTTGGCCTGAAAAATGCTGGAGCCACGTACCAAAGGCTTGTGACCAAGATGTTCCAGGAACATCTAGGAAAAACGATGGACGTTTACATCGATGACATGCTGATGAAATCAACACAAGCGGAAGAACATTTCCAGCATCTTTCAAATACCTTCGAAATTTTATGCAGGTATAATATGAAACTAAATCCACAAAAATGCGCCTTTGGCGTAGAATCAGGTAAGTTTTTGGGTTTCCTTGTGTCAAATAGAGGAATAGAAGTAAATCCTGCTCAAATTAAAGTTATCGAGGAAATACCTAATATACTTACAAATAAAAAAAGAAGTTCAAAGACTAACAGGTAGAATCGCAGTCCTGGGAAGATTTATTTTCAGGTCCTCGGAGAAAAGTTTTAAATTCTTTTCAGTTCTTAAAAAGAAAAATAAGTTCGAATGGGCTGAGGAATGTCAACAGGCTCTCAAGGATCTGAAGGCCTACCTATCAAAACCCCTGCTGCTATCAAAGCCAAAAAAGGGGGAAAGGTTGTATGTCTATCTTGCCGTTGCAGAAATTGTCGTAAGTGCAGTAATGGTAAGGGAAGACAAAGATAAACAATCACCAATTTACTATGTAAGTAAGTCTTTGTTGAATGCTGAAACTAGATACCCACATCTAGAAAAACTTGCTTTAGCTCTAATTATGGCGGCCAGAAAGTTAAGACCATATTTTCAATGTCATCCAATCACTGTTGTAACCTCATACCCATTGACATTGCATAAGAAAGAATTATCGGGAATACTAGCTAAATGGGCTATAGAATTAAGCGAGCATGACATAATATATCAGCCTAGGACTGCAATAAAGTCTCAAATTCTAGCCGATTTCGTCTCCATCTAATGTAAAAGGAGTCGGCTTAGGCATAAAAGACACAACAAGCTATTAAATGTTATCCAATAACTAACAATGAAGAGGATTATGAAGCTGTCATTGCAGGACTTGAACTGGCACGAGAACTCTCAATCGAGCAGATCGTGATCAAAAGCGACTCTCAACTGATAGTGAACCAGATGCAGGGGACTTATATTGCTAGGGAGAATTGAATGCAACAATACCTAGAAAAGGCATGAGATCTCGTAAGGCAATTCAAATCATGGAAGGTTATGCAAATACCTAGAGAGGAAAATGCAGAAGCGGATGCATTAGCTAACCTCGCAGCAGTTACAGAAGTGACAAATAAAGACAATGCAATTGTCGTTCACTTGTTTCATTCAGCAATTGACCAGGACAAAAATGAGGTAACATTTAACAATTTAACCTGGGATTGGAGAAACGAAATGTTAAATTTTTTGCAGAATGATACCGTACCTGAAGATAAAAAAGCAGCTCAAACACTTCACAAAAAAGATGCACGGTACTGCCTCATTCGCAATTCTTTATATCGTAATATCTTCGGAGGTCCCTTAGCAAAATGCCTTGGACCCAATCAAACGGAATTCGTGATGAGGGAAATCCACGAAGGGCACTGTGGAAATCATGCAGGAGCAAGATCCTTAGTCAAAACCCTAATCAGAGTAGGGTACTATTGGCCTTAAATGGAAGAAGAGGCCGAGGGTTTCGTAGCTAAATGCGACAAATGCCAACGATTTGCTAACAACATGCACCGACCAGCAGAGCTATTGCACCCAGTGATATCGCCATGGCCGTTCATGAAATGGGGCATGGACATAGTGGGACACCTTCCCGCATCTAAAGGAAAGGTACGGTTCTTGCTTGTGTTAACTAATTATTTCACGAAATGGATAGAAGCAGAAGCTTTTAAAAAGGTGCGAGAGAAAGAAGTGAAAAGATTCATATGGCGAAACATAATATGCCGCTTTGGAATACCGAAGGAAATCGTATGTGACAATGGCCCGCAATTCATAGGCTCGCAGATCACAGAATTCTTTGAAAGCTGGCAAATCAAACGAATCACTTCGTCACCATATCACCTCATGGCTAATGGACAAGCCGAATCAACTAACAAAGTCATCGTCAATAACCTGAAGAAACGGTTGGAAAAAGCCAAGAGAAATTGGCCTGATGGGCTACCGGCAGTATTATGGGCTTACAGAACAACTCAAAAAACAGCACGGGAGAAACTCCTTTCGCACTTGTTTACGGTGCAGAGGCTTTGATACCAGTGGAGATCGGCGAACCAAGAACAAGGTTTACAACAACCACGGAGGAAGCGAACAACGACGAGTTAAGAACCAATTTGGACTTGCTCGAGCAAAGAAGAGAAGCTGCACTAATACGAATGGCAGCTCAGAAACAAGTCATAGAACGATATTACAACAGAAAAGCTCATCTTAGATATTTCAAAATTGGGGACTTCGTTCTTAAGAAAGTCTTTCAATCAACGAAGGAAGATGGTGCAGGGAAGCTAAGTCCAAATTGGGAAGGACCCTCCAAAGTCCGTGGCATCGCTGGGAAAGGCGCCTATGAGCTGGAAGCTATGGACGGCAGGATCTTACCAACAAGCTGGAATGCCATCCATTTGAAGAAGTATTACTTCTAAGGAAAAGGAATACCCCCGGCTAGGTATCACTACGTTCGATTTCATATTTGTACAGTTAAAATTTTACTAACCGTTTTAGATGATAGGCAAAAAGCTAACCCATCACCAGATGATGATATTAAACCTGCAAAGACGCGAGGAAGTAACTGAATTCCCGGTCTAGGGTTACACTTTCTGATGGACATTTTAAAGGGTTAAGCAGTCATCATCTGAAAATTATATACCTTCGAGTCCCGTATGTTTTTCCTTTTTAGGAAAAGGACCACAAGGAAGGAATAGTCAAGTGCTCGAGATTTCATTCTTCAAAGATCAAACACTTGGGGGACTATACAGTATGGAGGGCAAAGATGAAGCAAATAAGACTATCAAAAAGTCAAAGCTCGAGCCTAAAGATCCATCTACCCAAAGTGATACGAGCAAAATCAAAAGAGCTAAAGACTCAAAACACAAAGCCTGATTTAAAAAAAAACTTCGAAAATTTGTTCGTAAATGTAAACGAATGTTCAAGTTAAAAGGCAAAATATTAGTTACGAGGGAAAAATGCACGTCTTTGCATTCAGAAAACTGTTGTAACTAAAAACAGTTATGGATAAAGATCATCATCTTTGTACTTATTCAGAAAACTGTTGTAAATAAAAACAGTTACGAAATCTTTGTACTTATACAGAAAACTATTATGAATAAAAACAGTTACGGATGAAAGATCATTATCCTTGTACCTATTCAAAAAACTGTTATGAACAAAAAACAGTTATGGATGAAAAAGCATCACCCTCATAATTTATTAAAGACTGTTGTCAATAAAAACAGTTACGAGTTAAAACCCATACCCTTATAAAAAACTGTTATGAACAAAAAACAGTTATTCCCTTGTATTAACTCGAAAAAACTGTTACAAAAGAAAAACAGTTACGAAATACAAGATTGTATTAAACATGTTAAACGATAATAGTTGCAACATGAGTTTTATATGGTACGCAAACACATGTGAAATGTTACGAAAGTTCAACACAAAACCTTTCTTGCAAAACATTGTTGAAAAGAAACATGTGAAAAATTCATATCTCTCAATTGCATATTTACACCATTATGAAGTTGAGACGTCTTCTTCATTAAGTGTCGATCAAAAAAGGGCCCTCTTTCACAAACCGTACCTACTACGAAAAGGTACGGATAATCTAAGCATTTCATATGCAAAACTCAAAGGTAAAACTTAAACCTCAAGCATGCAAAAGACTTAAAAGAGTGAAACAAAAACTCAACAGAAATTAAAGTCATACTTGCATTAATATATCAACGGAAAAATAAACTAAGTATTAACTTAGTCTTAGCCATATTAAGTTTTTTACATTGGGTTCCCCTAAGTTGTCAGTTGGGGACTTAAAGGATCCAAACTTACCCCTGATGGGACTGGGGGTAACTACCAATTGATACAAAGAAAAAAAAGAGAACCAAGATCTTAAACTTCTTCAGATGGGGGGTTGTCTTCATTGGCAAGAGGAACAGCTTGGGATGAAGAGACATGAGCAGTAGGTGCCTCACCTTCAGGTGAAGAGAGATTTTGACCTCGTTGAGACTTCTCAATGGTCTCCTTGGTTTTTGCAAATTCGGCTTTTAGGTCAAAACCCTCTTGGCTCATTTCCGTCAATGTGTCGAGACGAGAGTTCATATAATCCCAACTGACATCAACGAATGCCTTGTCTTAAAGAGCTTCATAATCTTTCTCCCACGGCTCAACTTTAGCTCTTAATTCATCCATCTCAGCCACAGCAACATCATGAGAGGTCTTTAAAGGAGCGAAAGACCTTTTAAGGGATTGAATTTTCTCCAAAGAGTTGCGAAGATCCTCCTGGGTTTGAGTGAGTGATTGAACAAGTTCGCCCGAATACTCCTCCTTCTGGTCCAATAAGGCCTTCGGGCTCCTATCTCTTCAGAGGCACGGGACAGCTGCTCTGCGAATGAGGACTCTAGGACGTTCTTATCCTTGCCTGCTTGGTCTGAAGATGCCTTCTCAATGGCCAACTCTGTTGTCATGACCCTCACCTGCTGCTCAAAGGTACACTTCTCCTCTTCCACTGCCTCCATGTCGAGTTGTAAGCTTTCATATTGCTCTTTCCAATTATCTGCCTCAACACGCAACTCCCTTACTTCTTGCTCCGTATGGGAAACCCTCTTCATTAACTTCGTGCCTATAAGATTGATCTACAAAAGCAAATAAATCAGGTACGGAAAGAATGTTTGCAAGAATGAACGAAAGAAGGTATATTTAACCTTTAAAGAAGTATGCACGATCTTATTTGCCCATGTAAGGAATTGTGGTTGTCCAGCTTAGCTCTCTCAGTCGAACCTATTAACGGTTTCAGCCATACATCAGGCTGGCCAGACTTTTTAAAGAGGCTACCCTCTGTTGGAACTTCTATCATCACCTGCCTCATCTCCCCCCTAATGGAAGACCCTACTTCTCCAACAGAAGGCACGGAAGCAGGAATAGATGAGGGAGCCACGGGCAAGGAAGTCTGAGGGGAAGAAAAAGCCATGGGAGAGGGAGCAATGATAGGAGCAGGAATAGCCATGGGAGCATGAGTAATAACAAGAGTAGTTGAGGGAAGTTCTTTAAGAGCAGAAGAAGAGAAAATAGCCAAGGGAGCTTCATCAGCAACAGAACCAAAACCTTCACGGAACAGGAGATCCACTGATTCACGCACGGGAGAGGGAGTAGCATCCTCGGGGGTAGAAAGTTCAGCTTCAGGCGCGGGAGGATCAATAGCAGGTATAGACTCGTCGTCAGAGACCACCTTCCTTCTTCGTGACCTATGGACTAGAGAACCCTCATCTTCCTCCTCCTCTTCTAAGGTCCTTGACCCACTTGCTTTTCTCTTTGAAGAAGAGGAGCCTGAAATGATCTCCTGGGCCTTTGCCAAGGATAACTTTGGAGCAGACACGGATGCAGCAGAAGCTCAACGAGCATCAAATCCTGTCAAATGAAAAGGGTCAAATAAAGCTCGAAGGAAGGAAGAAGTAAAAATAAAAACTTCATTTACCGTGAGTCTTAACTCTCCAACCAAACCTCCCGGAGAGGAATTTCCATGAGCGTTCACAAGTTTTTCTACCCAATCTCAGAAACCGGAGACATTCTCGACGACTCCCGTGATTGCTGCAAAGAGAAGAAACAGTTACGGTACAGATAAAGTATCTAAAGAAAAAGGAAAGGAATGTGAGCAAAATTGTACTCACGTGCAAGATTCCACTTCTCAGGGAAGGGAAGATTTTTTTCACCTACTAAACCATCAGTAGGAACAACAACATACCGAAGGTACCACCCTCGATCTTTATCGTCCTCAGGAGTCACTAACACCCTCTTGCTCCTAGCCGCGAGAGTAAAAACTCCCTGGCGGAACAACATTGGAGAATAGAGGTGAATGAGATGATGAAAGGTAAAGGGGACCGAAGCTAAGTTAGCCAAATATCTAAGACACGCAGAAACTCGCCACACGAGAGGGCCGAATTATCCCAAACAAATTTTAAAGAATCGACAAAACTCGATGATAACTGGGTCGATAGGAGGTTTGAATCCTAATGTGAAGGGATAGGTATAAACAAAAGAATACCCAGCCTTGTTCTTACCCAGCAATGGTTATTCTTTGATTACCATTGGGCACAACAACAGGAAAATCAGGCTTCCAGAAATAGTCCCTGCGTACAAGAGGTATCAAACCTTTAGTAATCTGGGTAGGGTACTTGTCAGCATTGTCAAGAGACGACAATGAAGAAAGCTGGTCTCTAAGGACCTGACTATCCCTAGCAAAGTAAAATTCTGCAGGTACTATTTCATTGACCCGCGGCTCACGCAAAGGTTCATTGTGTTCTTTACCTTTAGACGAAGATCTAGAATCCCTAGCCCTCGGAGAATATAAAGACCTAGAATAAGGAGGGGGAGTAACTTGAGAAGAGGAAGAACCCCTAGAAGGAGTAGAACCTAAACTCCTAAGTCTACCACCTCTTCTACTCCGAGTTGGAGCAGAAGAAGGAGTTAGATCATCTACGTTTATGACTTTCTTGGATTGACTTGAAGAAGACATATTTACAGAGGCAAAAAGTTTGCAAACGAACAATGAAGGGTTTGGAAGTTTTTCATGAAAGTAAAGCAAGAAAGAGGGGTATTTATACTCGAAGACAACCGTCAAAAAAATGGAAAAAATAGTGATATAAAAGTCATAATTGAAGTTGTCACTTCGTGACTGATGCAGCCGCAAAAAGCCCTAAAAGGCGTTGAATAATTGCAGAACCAATCCAGGAATGCCACGTGGCACAAGCATTAAATGTAAGTGACAAGCGACGCCTACATTTAGAGATGGCTGCAATGTTACAAGTGAAGCGGCGGTGTTTAACCAAAGGATTAGATCCTTTGACCAAAGCTATTTTTAGGATGAACGCGGGTTACTGATAATCAAGGAAATATTATTAAATAAAGAAGAATAAGTAAAAGGCAATAGTATGATGCTCAGAAAGTAAAATGTATTATATTCGAAGTTCACATGATCTTTACAAGTTATATTCCCCTCCTTTATATAGGGGGTTTCTTAATATAACGTCTACTTCTTGCAATGATCGTCCATTAATGACTAATTATTACATTAATAGGGCGTTACAAAGGATAATCGTAACTGTTGTATGAAGATTACATAACGTATGAGTCATTAATTGAGGATCCTTGAATCTGCCCGTAGCTTTGTCTTGATTCATTCTGACTGTGTCTCTTTCCTTTATCAATCAAGTTGAGTTTCCCGTGGCTGATTACTTCGTAGGTTTATTGATCCGCGACTCTTTGTTCCGTACCTCTTTATAGCATCATATCCAGTTGTCGCGTTTCCCTTGATCCACGTAGCTGGCTGAGTTGTCATGAATCACCTTACGTGTGAAACTCTTTTTTACCAATACAGATAGTCCCCCCACTTACCATTTATTTATCGGTTAATATTTAGTAAGTGGATACTCATTTATGGCGGGAATATTTTGCTGTCGCTCGACCTCAAAACATTGTATCCTTCTCTGAACATAGGCGTCGTTTGTCACTTCTATTTAAGGCTCAAACCACGTGTCCTTTTCGGATTGGTTCTGCAGTTACTCGGCGTCTTTTAGGGCTTTTTGCGGCTACGTCAGTCACAAAGTGACACCTTCAATTATGACTTTTCATCATTATTTTTTCCCATGTTTGACGGTTGTCCTTAAGTATAAATATTTCCCTTCCTTTCTTTACTTCCACGGAACACTTTCTAACTTGTCCCTTTTACTTGTAAAGAATTTCTTCTCGCCTTCGTAAACATGTCTTCTTCAAGTCAACCCAAAAAAGTAATAGACGTTGAGAGTTTAACACCTTCTTCTGCTCCGATTAGGAGCCGGAGGGGTGGTAGACTAAGGAGTATAGGATCCACTCCTTCGAGAGGCTCTTCTTCTTCTCAGATAGTCTCCCCTCCTTCTGCTAGGTCTTTAGTTTCTCCAAGAGCTAGGGCTTCCAGGTCTTTGCCCAGAGGTAAAGATGAACACCTTCGTGAACCTCGAGTTGACGAAATCATTCCTGCTGAGTTTGTCTTTACTAGGGACAATCAGGTCCTCGTAGATCAGTCTTCTTCCCTTGATAGTGTTGAGAGATATCCCACTCTTATTACTGAAGGTAAGATTTCCCTTGTTCGTAGGGAATGTTTTTGGAGGTCCGATTTCCCTGTCTATATTCCGAATAGCAATCAGAGAATAGCGTCTTATAAGACGGGATATTCTTTTGTTTATATGTACCCTTTTACTTTAGGGTTTAGACCTCCCATTGATCCAGTCATAATCGAATTCTGTCGTTTCTTCAATATTTGCTTAGGACAAATTGGTCCGCTTGTGTGACGAGTTGTCGCATGTATTAGGAGTTTAGCTTCTTTAGCCTCGGTTCCTTTTACTTTTAACCATCTTATTCATCTTTATACTCCTGCCTTATTTCGGCAAGGGGTTTTTACTCTGGCTTCCAGGAGTAAAAGATTGTTGGTAACCCCTGGAGATGATAAGGACAGAGGTTGGTACCTCCGGTACGTCGTTGTGCCCATTACTGGTTTAGTGGGTGAAGAAAATCTTCCCTTCCTTGAGAAGTGGAATCGTGCACGTGAGTACATTTTAGCTCACATTTGTTATTTTTCTTCTTTTTGCTTGAAGTGTTTTACTAACACCGTATATGTTTCTTCTTCCTTCAGCAATCATGGGTACTGTTGAGAATGTCTCCGGTATCCGTGATTGGGTAGAAAAATTGTTGTCGGTTTCTCCCTTGGAAGAAAGGTCTTGGAAGTACTTCTCTGGGAAGTACGGTTGGCAAGTAAAGACCCACGGTAAGTGAAGCTTTTGTTTCCGCTTCTTTCCTTACTCGAGCCTCTTTTCCTTTTTTGCTTAACCTTTTTCCTTTTGATAGGGTTTTCTGCTCGTGGGGTGTCTGCTACGTCTATCCCGAAGATATCTTTGGCTCAGGCTCAAGAGATTATTGCTGGTTCTTCTTCCTCGAAGAGGAAGGTTGTTGAGTCTCGATCTGAGAAGAAGAAGAAAAAGAGGAGGGCATTTTGGTGCACAGGTCACGAAGCAGGAGGGTGATTTTGGACGATGAGTCTTCACCCGCAGTTGTGCCTTCCGTGCCTGAAGTCATACCCTCTACCTCTGAAGATGTTTCTCTCTCTCCTGTACATGAATATGTGGATCATTTGTTCCACGAAGGTTTTGGTCCTGCTATTGATGAAGTCCCCTTGGCTGTCTTTCCCGCTTCTTTCAGAGAAGCTCGTTCGTCTGCTCCTACTATTTCCTCCACTCCCTTAGTTATTACTACTCCTGTTGCTGCCATGCTCGTAGTTCTTTCACCCCCTCAAGTTTCCGTGCATGTTACTTCTTCTGCTCCACAAATTTCTTTACATGTCGCTCCTTTACCTCAGCCTGCTTATGTGCCTCCTGTTAGAGAAGTAGGGTCTTCCAGCAGGGAGATGAGGCAAGTGTTTATTGAGGTTCTGGCTGGTGGAAGCCTTTTTAAGAAATCCGGCCAACCCGAAGTATGGCTGAAGCCTTTGATTGGCCCGACAGAGAAGATCAAGCTTGATAGCCATAGCGCCCTTACATGGGCTAATGAAGTCGTCCATTCTTCTTTGAAGGTAAAAATGCGTTTCCTTTTATTTCATTTTTGTACATGAAATTTATCGTATCTAATTGGTTCCTTTTTTTGTAGACCAATCTTATAGGCATAGAGCTTATGAAAAGGATTTCTAACACGGAGTAAGAGCTAAAGGAGTGGCATGCTGAAGTAGGGAATTGGAAGGGATAGTATGATAGCTTAAGGATCGACATGGATGCCTTAGAAGAAGAAAGGAATACCTTGAAGCGACAGATAAGAATCATGTCAGCAGAACTAGCAATGGAGAAGGCTTCTTCCAATCAGGTTGATAAGGACAAGAGCATTCTCGAGTCTTCATTTGCTGAGCAGTTGTCCCCTGCCTCAGAAGAAGTTAGGAACTTGAAAGACTTGCTGAGGCAGAAGGAGGAATACTCTGGCGAGCTTGTGCAATCACTCACCCGGACTCAGGAGGATCTTCGTAATACTTTAGACAGAGTCCAATCCCTGGAGGAGTCGATTGTACCTTTAAGGCCTGCCCATGAAGCTGCGAGAGATTATGAAGATCTCGAAGAGGTGGCTGTTGTTGATGTGAGCTGGCCGTACATGAATTCTCGTCTTGACACATTGACAGAAATGAGTCAAGAGGGTTTCGACCTTAATGCTGAATAGCTAAAACTAAGGAAGCCATGGAGAAGGCTCAACAAGGTCATAACCTCTCTTCTCCTGATGGTGAGACTTCTGCTACTCATGCCTCTTCGTCCCAAGTTGCTCCCGTTCCTCCTACTAGTGAAGAAGTCAATCCTTCTCCTCAAGAAGATTAAAGTGTTGGTTCACCCCCTTTTTTTATTTGATTGGTGGTTTCCCCCAGCTCTATCGCGGGTAAATTTGGATCTTTTAAAAGTCCTCAACTGACAACTTAGGGGCACCTTAATGTATAAATTATATGCGGCTAAGTACTAGTTAGTACTTAGTTCTTACTTAGCCGCTCTTTTTTGAATATATGCAAGTTATGACTTTTTTGCTTTGAGATTCTGTTTCACTCTTAAGTCTTTTGCATGTTTTGAGTTTTGAGGTTTTTGTTTTACCTCTGAATTTTTGCATGAAGATGTCGAAATCACTCGTACCTTTTCGTAGTAGTCACGGTGTTGTATATAAAATGTGAGCCTTTTTTTGTAGTAGGCTTTGTTTATGAAAGAGGGCCCTTTTTGATTGACACTTAATGAAGAAGACGTCTCAACTTCATAATGGTGTAATAATGCAATAGAGTGATAGGAATTTTCACATGTTTAAGAATGTTTCTGAGAAAAGTTTTTTGTTTGAACTTCCACGACATCTTACATGTGTTTTGATTATCGTCTAAAACTCATGTTGCAACTGTTTTTATTAACAGATTTGATATACACTTGTATTTCGTAACTGTTTTTCATAAGTAACAGTTTTTTCGAGTTAATACAAGGGAACAACTGTTTTTCATTAGTAACAGTTTTTATAAAGATTGGGGTTTTTACCCGTAATTGTTTTTGTTAACAACAGTTTTTAATAAGTACGAGGGAAATGCTTTTTAATCCGTAACTGTTTTATTTTATAACAGTTTTTTTTTAACAAATACAAGGATTTTGATCTTTCATCCGTAACTGTTTTATTTGATAACAGTTTTCTCTATGAGTACAGAGATTTCGTAACTGTTTTAAATCACAACAGTTTTTGAATGAGTACAATGATGATGATCTTTTACCCCTAACTGTTTTTGTTACAACAGTTTTGAATAAGTACAAAGATGTGCATTTCTTCCTCGTGGCTAATATTTTGCCTTTCCACCTGAACATGTTCGAAGGTTTTTTGAATTAGGCTTTGTATTTGAGTCTTCGGCTCTTTCGATTCTGCTCGTATCACTTGACTTCTTGGGTAGATGGATCTTCAGGCTCGAGCTTTGACTTTCTGATAGTCTTCTTTGCTTCGTCTTAGCCTTCCATACTGTATAGTCCCCCAAGTGTTTGAGCTTTGAAGAATGAAATCTCGAGCACTTGATTATTCCTTCCTTGTGGTCCTTTTCCTGAAAAGGAAAATCAAGCGGGACTCGAAGGTATATAGTTTTTTAGATGATGACTGCTTAACCCTTTAAAACGTCCATCAGAAAGTGTAACCCTAGACCGGGAATTCATTTATTTCCTCGCGTCTTTGCAGGTCTTTTATCATCATCTGGTGATGGGTTAGCTTTATGCCTATCACCTAAAAAAGTTAGTAAAATTTTAAATGTTCAAAATAAAATCGAACATGCGATACCTGACCGAGGGTACTTATTTTCCTTAGAAGTAGTACTTCTTCAAGTGGATGGCATTCCAGCTTGTCGGTAGGATTCTGCCGTCCATAGCTTCTAGCTCGTAGGCGCCTTTATCAGCTATGCCTCGGACTTTGTAGGGTCCTTCCCAATTTGGACTTAGCTTTCCTGCACTTGCTTCTTTAGTAGATTGAAAGATTTTTTTGAGGACGAAGTCCCCAATCTTGAAGTATCTGAGATGAGCTTTACGGTTGTAGTAACGCTCTACGATTTGTTTTTGAGCTGCCATCCATATTAATGTTGCTTCCCTTAGTGGTTCGAGCAGGTCCAGATTAGTCCTTAACTCATCATCATTTGCTTCCTCCGTGACTGTTATAAACCTTATGCTTGGTTCGCCAATCTCCACGGGTATTAAGACTTCTGAGCCATAGACAAGTGCGAAGGGAGTTTCTCCCGTGGCTGTTTTTGATGTTGTTCTGTATGCCCATAATACCGCTGGTAATTCATTAGGACAATTTCCTTTAGCTTTATCTAGCCGCTTCTTTATATTGTTGGTGATGATCTTATTTGTTGACTCAGCTTGACCATTAGCCACGGGGTGGTATGGTGTTGAAGTGATCCGTTTGATTTGCCAGCTTTCAAAGAATTCTGGGATTTGAGAGCCTATGAATTATGGGCCATTATCACACACGATTTTCTTCGGTATCCCAAAGCGGCATATTATGTTTCGCCATAAGAAGCTTTTAACTTCTTTTTCTCTCACCTGCTTGAATGCTTCAACCTCTACCTATTTTGTGAAATAATCAATAAGTACGAGTAGAAATCGTACCTATCCTTTAGCTGGGGGAAGAGGTCCCACTATGTCCATACCCCATTTCATGAAGGGCCATGGAGATATAATTGGATGCAACAATTCCGTTGGTCGATGCATGTTATTGGCGAACCTTTGGCACCTGTCGCATTTGGGTGCGAAGTTCTCGGCATCTTCTTCCATCATAGGCCAATAGTACCCGGCTTTGATTAGGGTTTTTACTAAGGATCTCGCTCCTGAATGATTTCCACAGTGTCCTTCATGGACTTCTTTCATCACAAACTCTGTTTGATTAGGTCCGGGGCATTTAGCTAGGGGCCCTCCGAACATCTTACGATATAGTGAATTGCGAATGAGGCAGTACCGTGCAGCTTTGCGGCGAAGTGCTTGAGTTGTTTTCTTGTCTTCAGGTACAGTTCCATTATGCAAAAAAATTAAGAATTTCGTTTCTCCAATCCCAAGTTAAATTATTGAAAGTTACCTCATTTCTATCTTGGTCGATCGCTGAATGGAATAGATGAACGACGATTGCATTGTCTTTGTTTGTTACTTCTGTGACTTCTGCGAGGTTAGCCGATGCATCTGCCTCTGCATTTTCCTCCCTAGGTATTTGTATTATCTTCCATGTTTTAAATTGTCTTACGAGCTCTCGTGCCTTTTCTAGATATTGTTGCATCCGAGTCTCTCGAGCGATGTAAGTCCCCTGCATCTGATTTACTACCAGTTGGGAGTTGCTGTTAATTACGATTTGCTCAATTGAGAGTTCTCGTGCGAGTTCTAGTCCTGCAATGACAGCTTCGTACTCTGCTTCATTGTTAGTTATAGGATAACATTTAATAGCCTGTCGTGTCTTCTCACCCTGGGTGATATTAAGACTATGCCTAAGACGGCGCCTTTTACATTGGAAGAGCCATCAGTAAATAGGGTCCATAGACCTGGATTAGCACCGTTAAAGAGTTGTAACTCCTTTTCCACTTCAGGGACAATGCTATTACTAAAGTCAGCAACAAAATCAGCTAATATTTGAGACTTAATTGCAGTCCTAGGCTGATATATTATTTCATGCTCACTTAATTCTATGGCCCACTTGGCTAATCTTCCTGACAGTTCTTGCTTATGCAAAATATTTCTTAAAGGATATGAAGTCACAACAGTGATTGGATGACATTGAAAATATGGTCGTAATTTTCTAGATGCCATTATTAAAGCTAAGGCTAACTTTTCTAGATGTGGATATCTGGTTTCAGCATCTAGTAAAGTTTTGCTTACATAATAAATAGGAGATTGTTTACCTTTATCTTCTCTTACCAATACTGCACTTACAGCAATTTCTGAGACAACTAAGTAGATGTACAATCTTTCCCCTTCTTTTGGCTTTGATAGCAACGGAGGTTTTGATAGATAAGCCTTCAGATTCTTGAGGGCCTGTTGACATTCTTCAGTCCATTCGAACTGATTCTGCTTTTTGAGGACTGAAAAGAATTTAAAACTTTTTTCGGAAGACCTGGAAATAAATCTTCCCAAAGCTGCTATTCTCCCCGTTAGTCTTTGAACTTCTTTTTTATTTGTTAGTATATCAGGTATTTCTTCTATAGCTTTAATTTGAGCGGGATTTACCTCTATTCCTCTGTTTGATACAAGGAAACCCAAAAATTTACATGATTGTACACCGAAAGCGCATTTTTCTGGATTCAACTTCATATTATACCTGCGTAAAATGTCAAAAGTAATAGAAAGGTGCTGGAAGTCTTCCGCCCGTGTTGATTTTACCAGCATATCATCAATGTAAACTTCCATCGTTTTTCCCAGATGTTCTTGGAATATCTTAGTCACTAGCCTTTGATAGGTGGCTCCAGCGTTTTTTAAGCCAAAATGCATGACTTTATAGCAATAAGTCCCCATGTTCGTAATGAAGGAGGTTTTTTCCTCGTCTGAAGGATCCATTTTAATCTGATTATAACCAAAATATGCATCTAGAAAGCTTAATAATTCATGACCTGCGGTAGCATCAATTATTTGATCTATATGTGGTAATGGGAATGAATCTTTGGGCATGCTTTATTTAAATCAGTATAATCGACGCATACCCTCCATTTGCCATTCTTTTTCGGTACCACCGCAGTGTTAGCTAACCAATTAGGGTACGTTACCTCTCGTATCAAACCAATTTTCAAGAGTTTTTGTACCTCTTCGTCAATCACTTGGTTCTTGAATGGTCCTTGCTTCTTCTTTTTTTCTGCTTAACAGGTACGAAGGATGGATCTTCATTTAGTTTATGAGTCATCACTTCTGGTGGAATACCTGTCATATCTGAGTGGGACCACGCAAAGCAATCTGCGTTAGCTTTTAAATAATCAATTAACGTACCTTTTCGACCGGGGCTCAGCCTCGTGCCTACATACACCTTTTGTTCATGTTTTTGGTCAAACAATGGAACAACTTCGAGCTCTTCCGTAGTTGTTTTGATGTGTTCGTCTTCTTCCGGTTCATGAATGACGTCTAGTCTGGAGTCTACATCTTTGTGGTCCAACGCATCTTCCGTGGTGACTGGATTCACCTTCTCGTGGGTATATCCTCTCGTACTTGTTTGAACATCTACTTCTGTCGTACCTGTTTGGTCAGTAATTTTTTCCGTACATGTTTGGCCAGTGACATCTGTTTGAAAGATTTCTCTATTTTCCGGTTCTTCCGTCTCTTTTTTGTTATGAAGTGCCACGGAATTTATATTTCTCGAGGTCTGTTGACCACCTCTAATTTGTCTGATTCCCCATTCTGAGGGGAATTTAATTACCTGGTTTAAGGTGGATGGTACTACTTTCATGTCGTGGATCCAAGGCCTTCCCATAATCACATTATAAGCCATGTTAGTATCAATGACTCGGAATTTGGTGTTCTTAGTTATTCCGTCGGCGTAAGTGCTAAGTTCGATCTCTCATTTGGTTATCACCGTAGAGTTATCAAACCCTGATATGGCTCGTGCCTTTGGGATCACCTGATTTCCCATGAGCATTTCTTCCACGACTCTTAACAAGATGATATTGACTGAACTACCTGGATCAATCAACATTCTTTTAACGTTAGTGTCATGAATGAGTAAGGATATTACCAGAGCATCATTATGGGGAAGCATTAGTCCGCCAAAATCTGCATTGTCAAAGGTTATGTCATCTTCATCTGGATTTTCTCGAATCCGCTTTCCGTGGGTAATTGTGACCTTCGAGGCTAATTTGCAAACTATTCTATTCACTTCATCTCCTCCATGTATCACGTTGACTGTTCTTTTTGGAGAAGGAGGATTCGGGGGCTCCTACCTGTTCTTCATATATACCTGTTTACCTTTATCACTAAACAATTCTATTAAATAGCCCTGTTTCAATAAGTGTTCTGTTTCACCCTGTAAAAATATGTAATCTGCAGTCCTATGTCCATGATCATTATGGAACTCACACCAGAAATCTGGGTTTCTTTTATTTGGGTTTGATCGCATTTCTTTGGGCCATTTAACCTTATCTCCCATATTTCTTAATATTGAAACAAGTTCAGGAGTACTTACATTAAAGGTATGATCCCCAATTCGCGCATTACCTCTAGGTCGTTCATCCCGATCCTTTTTGGATCTGGATGAGGACGAGCCCACATCTCTGCTTGGTGGCCTATAATCTGACTTAGTGTTGTTGAACCTGGGACGAGTTTCACGTCCCGATGGTCCTAAGTAAGGATCGTACCTGTTTTTACCTGATCTCCTGTCTGATTCAGAACGTCTGGATCTGGAATGATCTTTATCTCTTGAACGAGCAATGATATCTTCTTCTATTCGAAGTTTAGTACTGTACCTGTTATATACATAATTCCATGTTGTAGCTGGGAATTCTCTTAGACTTTCTTTAAGTCTCCTCGTGGCTTTCGAGCTTTTGTCATTTAGATTACTTGCGAATGCCATGGCTGCCCAGTTATCAGGTACCCTGGGTAATTGCATTATTTCTCGTTGGAACCTGTCTACAAATTCACGGAGTAGTTTCGTGTCTCCTTACTCTATTTTAAATATGTCCTCCATTCTTTTCTCGACTTTTTGTGCTCCAGAGTGTGCTTTTATGAAAGAATCTGCAAGCTCAGCAAAAGAATCAATAGAATTTTCAGGGCTCCTTTGGTAAGTGTTTCTCCGAATTTTTTGACAAGGACTGACTCAATCTCCTGTTTTGTTAAATCGTTGCCCTTTACTCCAGTAGTAAAAGCGGTCACATGGTCGCGTGGGTCAGTTTTTCCATCATACTTAGGAACGTCGGGCATTTTAAACTTCTTGGCTATAGGCAAGGGTGTTGCGCTTGGTTTCCAAGGTTGTTGAGAGTATCTATCAACATCAATGCCCTTGATAACAGGTGGTACTCCAGGAATTTGCTCGATTCGATCGTTTTGTTCCATCATCTGTTTCTGCGTGGTTAGCAGTAAATTTTGTAATTCAGAGTTATTGGTCATACCTGGTCTCGCTTCGAGAGATTCGTTAGGAGTGTCACCCCTTGCTGAGTTTGCCAACCCAGACTGAGGATTTTCCATGGTGATAGTATTATTTGGAGGTGGTGTCAGCGATGCAGGTGGTGCCGCTGGTATTCCCCTTGCAAATTCTTGCAAAGCTTGTCCCACGTACTCTGCAATCATTTGCTTTATTCAATCGTGTTCTACCGTTTGCTCATTGTTATCAGATCTTTCCGGGGATGGTTCCCTTGAACCACGTGGGGTTCCTTGAGGTGATGGAACTGGGGTTCCATTCCTCTGTTGGTTGTTGTCATTGGAGTTTGACATAGTTTCGAGGATATCAATTGAAAAGAAAACTAAGATTATCAAATTCCCGGTAACGGAACCAATTTGTTTAACCAAAGGATTATATCCTTTGACCAAAGCTATTTTAGGATGAATGCGGGCTACTGATAATCAAGTAAATATTATTAAATAAAGAAGAATAAGTAAAAGGCAATAGTATGATGCTCAGAAAGTAAAATGTATTATATTCGAAGTTCAGATGATCTTTACAAGTTATATTCCCCTCATTTATATAAGGGGGTTTCTTAATATAACGTCTACTTCTTGCAATGATCCTCCATTAATGACTAATTATTATATTAATGGGGCGTTACAAAGGATAACCGTAACTGTTGTATGAAGATTACATAACGTATGAGTCATTAATTGAGGATCCCAGAATCTACCCCGTAGCTTTGTCTGGATTCATTCTGACCGTGTCTCTTTTCTTTCTCATTCAGGTTGAGTTTCCCGTGGCTGATTACTTCGTAGGTTTATTGATATGCGACTCTTTGTTATGTACCTCTTTATAGCATCATATCCAGTTGTCGTGTTTCCCTTGATCCATGCAGCTGGCTGAGTTGTCATGAATCACCTTACGTGTGAAACTCTTTTTTACCAATACATGCGGCAAAATATTCCCGCCTTAAATGAATATCCTCTTACCACATATTAATCAAAAAACAAATGGTAAGTGGGGGGACTATCTGTATTGGTAAAAAAGAGCTTGACTCGTACGTGTAACAAATGTGGTGACTCAGCAATCTATGTGGAGTAATGAAAACACGATAACTGGACATGACTCTATGAAGAGGTACGGGGCAAAGAGGCACGGAATAGCACATCCACGGGGTAATTAGCTACGGGAATCTCAACCTGATTGAGAAGATGAAGAGACATGGTCACAGCGAATCCGGGCAGAATAAAGGGCAAATTCGGGGATCTTTAATTAATGAGTCAGACGTTACACGACCTTCACGCAACAGTTACGGTTAATCATTGTAATGTTACATTAATGTCATTATTAGTTATTAATGCTCAATTACTGAAAAGGGTAGATGTTATATTAAGAAATTCCCTATAAAATGGAGTAAAATATAACTTGTAAGACACTCGAACTACTACTGCAATACACTTACTTTTTATGCATCTTATTGCTTTCCATTTACAAGTTTATTTACAATTACTAGTTTATTCTTTGGTTATCAAAAACTCGTGTTCTTCTTAAAATAGCTTTGAGCAAAGAATCCAATTCTTTGGTTAAACACACACCTATTTAGAATTTGTATTAATAACATGATATGGAGGTGCGTCCCCGAGATAGAACAATTTTCTGTTTTGCAGGCTTGTCACGCATCAGCGTATGAAGGGCATTTTGGAGGAGTTCGAACAACAACCAAAGTTCTAGAGGCCGGATTCTACTGGCCAACTGTGTTCAAAGATGCACACCAATGGGTGAAGGGCTGTATTGAGTGTCAAAGGACGGGGAAAAATCCCGTCGTCATGAGATTCCCATGAACCCGATACAAGAAGTGGAGGTGTTTGATGTTTGGGGGATTGACTTCATGGGTCCCTTTGTCAGCTCCTGTGGCAATAAGTACATACTTGTTGTTGTAGACTATGTGTCCAAATGGGTGGAAGATGCAGCGCTCCCCACCAATGATTCAAGAGTGGTGGTGGGATTTGTAACGACCCGACCAGTCGTTTTGCGTTATCGGACCTCGTTACCCTAAATGAAACTTCCCATAGCGGCTTATTATGATTTATGACTTGCGGGGGCAGGTGGTTCGGGATTCAGAAGTGTTTAGAGCAGTATAGGAACACATAGTTCCTTAAGGTTGGCCCTTTTGGCCAAATTTGACTTCGGTCAACATTTTGAACAAACGACGTCGGAATCGAGTTCCGACAGTTCCAGTAGCTTCGTATGATGATTTTGGACTTGGGCTTATGTTCAGAATGGGCTTTCGATGACCCGGGAGCGTTTCGGCGCCCGATATAGAAACGAGAAATTCCTTAAGTTTGAAATTTGGTTTGGAATGTGTTTTTGTGTTATCGAGGTCTGAAT
This sequence comes from Nicotiana undulata, assembly GCA_005239495.1. NCBI lineage: Eukaryota > Viridiplantae > Streptophyta > Magnoliopsida > Solanales > Solanaceae > Nicotiana > Nicotiana undulata. The sequence continues at coordinate 34,224 of MDKH01009409.1, forward strand.
GGAATTCCGAGACCGGGAATAGTTCCGTTATGTCATTCATGACTTTCCTGCAAAATTTGGTGTCATTCCGAGTAGTAGAGGTCGGTTCGGCACATTGTTATCGAATTCAAGAACTTGAAGTTCTTAAGTTATGATTCTAGGGGTTTTGGGATATGATTTTGAGTTTTAGCATTGTTTTGAGTGTTCTGAAGGCTCGAGCGAGTCCGTATTATGATTTGGGACTTGATGGTATATTTGGACGGGGGCTCGGGTGGGCCCAGGAGCCTCTCGGACACCACACGAGGCTAAACACCAGCTAAAATAGCTGCTGGTGCACCTGTTCTGGTGTGACCGCAGGTGCGGTTGCCCAGTCGCAGGTGCGGGACCGCTCTTGCGGTCCCAGCCTCGCAGGAGCGACCCCCAGCGGGTAGGCCATTTCTCGCAGGTGGGGACAAAGTTCCACAGGAGCGGAGCCGCAGGTGCGGGCCCAAGCCTCCTCGTCCATTTCCGTAGGTGCGAGCCTTGGCCCGCAGGTGCGAGCCTTGGCCCGCAGGTGCGAGACCGCAGGTGCGGTCCTTGAGCCACAGGTGCGGATCACTGTTAGGCAGTGTGTATCTTTTAAATACGGGATTTTGTTCCTTTTCTTCATCTTTTTCCACCATTGTCGACCTAGGGAGTTTGAGGAAGGGCCAATTCACCTAGCTACTGAAGAGGTAGGTAAATTCTACCCTAGTATTTGTTTAACACATGAATTACCAATTAAACTAGCTACTAAATTAGTGAAAATTAAGAATTTGGGTAGTAACTTAGGAATTTCGGGAATTTAGAGAATTACACGTCAATTTGCTATGAAATCAAATAAAAACCATGTATTAACGACCCTTAGAATATGGGTGAGTGTTTCCTTCGAGAATTTCAGAATCCGAGCGTGCGGGCCCGGGGTTGAATTTTGGGATTTCTTCAAGAATGGTAAATTGACTAAATTTGTAGGAGAATTTCATGTTTTGAGTATAATTTGATATATTTACGTATTGATTGGCTAGTTTCGAGTCCTCGAGGGGCGAGTTTGGAGTTTCGGGCGCGTTCTTGGTCCGGGGAGTAGATTCGACACGAGGTGAGTCTCCTTTCTAACCTTGTAAGAGGGAATTGTCCCCATAGGTGATCTAAGTGCTATGTGCTAATGTTTGTGAGGGCTACGTACGTACCAAGTGACGAGAGTCCGTGCGTAGCGACTATTATTGTTATGTCGGGTAGTTTTAGGACCCACGAGCATGCTTTTATATGCCTTACATGTATTCCTAAATGTAATTTGAGTTGTTTATTATTCCTGAATTTAGCATGAAGATATTAGGAAGCCATGGTTTGAACTTCAGCACTTAAGTCCTCGTTTCCAAGTATATTCTCTGTTAAATGCCTGAGATTCTGATAATTCTGTGTATATATATGAGCACGCGTGTCACATGTATGATTCGTGAGCGGGGTAGCCTTATCATTATGTAAACCGCGTCGCATGATCGATTCGCGAGCGGGCTAATAGATGCATCTATGATTCGAGTCGTTCGACCCTCGGCCGTGCACATTTATTTATGCTACGCTTCGGTCGTACGCTTCGGCAGACTATGTGCTTATTATGTTGACTGGGAATTTGTTGTTATTATATGAACTGTTTCATTGAAAGAAGAGATTTAGTACTTTATATGTTAGTAATATCTGATGTGGAAGGATTATTGTGAGTTTATATTTGATATTTAATGCCCTTGTGATTATTATGATTGTTATACCTGCCTTCCCTTTATTAGTTTATGTTATTTAGTTGCTGACCCTAGTAAGTATCACGTCTACCTCTCGTCACTACTTCTTCGAGATTAGACGGGATACTCACTGGTTACATATATGTTTATGTACTCATGCTGCACTTCTGTACTTAAATGTACAGGTTCTGAGGCAGGTGCGTCTGGTTATCACACCGGAGCTCGTTATTGAGAGTATATATATTCCAGGCCTGACTTCACGGTGAGCTGCTTTCTCCTGACAATGCTTGGCAGCACATGGAGTTTTCTTTTGTTTATTTCCCGTCTATTTCTTCCAGACAGAGGGACTGTATATTATATCTTTTGTATATTCTGTTAGTATGCCCGTAAGACTTGTGACACTAGTTCCTGTCACACACGTAGTAGTTGTTATGGATTATGGATTGTATATATATGTTGGTTCACACCTCCCTATGGGTTGCCTTTGGTTAAAATTGGCTAATTACCCCTTTTCGACTAAATGTTTTAAGCTTTAAAACTTGGTTTACGATGAAATGTTTAATCAAATAAGGTGGAACCCTTAGTAATTGAGTGTTGGCTTGCCTGACCCCGCAGTTGGGCGCCATCACGACCTGAGTTAGGATTTGGGTCGTGACAGGATTCTTGAAGAAAAACATATTCACCCGTTTTGGGATCCCAAGGGCCATCATCAATGACGGAGGCACCCACTTCTGTAATCGTGTCTTCGAAAAGCTGTTAGCTAGGTATGACATGCGCCACAAGGTGGCAACCCCTTATCACCCTCAGACTAATGGGCAGGTTGAGGTATCAAATCGAGAAATCAAGAATGTGCTGACGAAAACGGTGAACGCCACAAGAACTGATTGGGCGAAAAAGCTTGAAGACGCACTCTGGGCCTACAAAACTGCATTCAAAACGCCAATTGGTATGTCGCCATACAAGTTGGTGTTCGGAAAGGCCTATCACCTGCCGGTAGAACTGGAACATCAAGCTTGGTGGGCACTGAAATAGTTAAACATGGATCTTGATGCTGCGGGCACAAGTCGAGTCATTGAACTGCATGAGTTGGATGAATTCAGGTATCTTGCATTTGAAAGCACGAGGTTGTATAAAGAAAGAATGAAGAGGCTACACGATAAGAACATTGTGGATCGAAACTTCAAACCCGGAGATAAGGTACTACTTTATAACTCAAGATTGAGATTATTTCCGGGTAAGCTCAAGTCGCGATGGTCTGGACCATTTCGAATAGTCGAAGTATTTCCCTCCGGTGTTGTAGAGATTGCTTCTGAAGATGGTTCCAACGCCTTCAAGGTTAATGGGCAGAGATTAAAACCGTATGTGGGGATGGACGAGAACAAGGAAGTGTTTGTGGTGCTTCTTGATGAACCTCAGCGGTCGAGCGAGCCGTAAATGCGCTCATTCTGCGTCGTGTCGCGACGTTAAATCAAGCGCTTCATGGGAGGCAACCCATTGACTTGTTGTAATTGTCGTTCCACGACATTAATTAAGGCGCTGGTTGGGAGGCAACCCAATATGTAGTGTTTATAGTGTAAGTACTAACATATGCAGGTGTGCGCGGGCAATGGTGGACTCAAGCCACCCCAAGGAATAAGTCAGAAAAAAACGAAGTGTGGTGAGGCATGGACTAGCACGACTGCGCTAGTGGTCGCGCTAATGGCCTTTTACACTGTCTTAAGTTCACGCCAACTAGCGCAACTGCGCTAGTGGTCGCGTACATTGACTTATGTTCTGCCTCGTCTCAAAGCCACTAGCGCGACCGCGCTAGTGGTCGCGCTAATGGACTTATGTTCTGCCTCAGTTGCTCGCGCTATAGGCGCGCTAGTACCGTCTCGACGCCAGGTAAGTTTTCTTTAATTTTTTTATTTTTCTTTTTCTTTTTACCCCAACCACACAAATTAACCTTACCCCACTTTCAACCCACGACCCCACATCTCCTCCCACCCGTTGGAATACCTTTTCCCCTAAAAACTTCCTTTTTCTTCTCATACTCTTCTTCTTCTCCTTCAACAAAACAAAGACCATTCTCTTCTCTCAAGCCCAATAACTCACACAAGACCAAGTTCTCATACCCCAACTCTCCATCTCTCACGCTCTCAACCACACAAGTATGTATTTTTTTTCTGATTTTTGTTTTTATTTTATTTTGTACTTTTGTAGTTTTTCTCTATTGTTGCAAGTAGTAGTTTTTCTTCTTGTTTAGTAGTTGTAATGGTGAGATATGTGTCGAACTTGTGGGTGAGGCTATTTGGGACTGTGTATTTCTTGATTTAGTTGGGTGATGTTTGAGACATTGAGGTGGTAATTGGAATCTAAACTTGAGTAATTAGGAGCTCCGGTGGGCAATACCCACCAAGTGTTTGTGGAAATGCCTCTTTGAATAGAAATAGTGTGACCAATTGTAGGGTGAAGTCTGAGTAACCACAGTTGGGTCACCGTGTTGGGCTGAGCTAATGATGTGCTTTTTGTAGGTACAATAGCCCCCCGAAAGCGTCAAGCCACCGGCTCCTCCTCAAGCCGACAAGCAGGTTCTTCCACCGGAAGGCCACAGAAATCTGTTGACACTCGGCCCTTCGACAACAGTAAATTTTTATCCGCAAAGGCCCAGGACAGGTTCGCGGAAAAGGAACCGAAGTCATCAATACCAGAACGTGGCATGGAGATAAACGCCATCCGGCAGAACTGTCCTACGATGCACGACGAGTTGATGAGGCGCCACTTGGATGTCTTCTTTGAGGAGCTCGGTGAGGCCAATGCCATGATTGTCAGGAAATTTTATGCCAATGCTCCGGAACACATAAACTATGTTGTCACGGTGCGGAGGAAGCCGGTTAATGCCTCGATGGAGGCCATCAGAAGGATTTACAGGTTTCCACCGGCAGTTGATTTGTACGAGGACGGGTATGAGGCTCATGGCAGGCGTTATCCTCAGTGTGATAGATTCCTCCCAACCATTTGTGTATTGGGCGCTGAGATGAGGTGGTACAAGTACGGGAACAAGTTCCACTCATTCGCCCTCAAGTTTGAAGAAAAATGTTGGCTCTACCTCATCAATAACAGACCCATCCCATCCAATAACACCTCGGAGGTGAACATTCCTCGAGGGTGTTTGATTTGGTGCTTCATGACGGGTTGCAACTTTGACGTGGCCCGGCTTATTCATGATGAGATGTTCGTCCGAAGTAAGATTCAGAGGTATGGGTTCTTCTTCCCATCTCTCGTCACTCGGTTGTGCCTTGCAGCTGGGGTGCGAGGATACTTTGCAGTGGATGGCAGAGTGCCAAGGGATTACACCTTCCGAGGTGATAGAGTTACAACAGGAAAGGATGCAGTGATAGTTGATGATGCGGAGGAGGAGCATGACTCTGATGCAGCTGATGAAAGGGAGGAGCATGCACATATGGAGGAGGAGGAGCCCGCTCAGGAGCAGGCTGCAGATGTTGGAGGCCCGTCTAGGGCCACTTGGGGACAGATACTGGACCACCTAGAGTAGGATGTAGCCGAGTTGAGGACCTCAGTGACTGAACTGAGGTTGCGAGTTGACGCAATGGTTGCCCAACAAGCCAAATCAGAAAAGAAGTTTATGGACTGGCTGCGTGCCTTGGGTCGTGCTTGTTACGTGGACTCAGGAACTGTCTCCGACCAGAACTGAGCTTTCAGGGAAGTCCCCTTACCTCTCTAAATATTTTTATTGGCCATGAGGACGTGTC